>VZUI01005254.1:0-35752 GCA_013401135.1 Cettia cetti | reverse complement strand
GCCAGCAGTGACCTGTGGCAGTGCCAGCCCCACACCAGGGGTGACCTGTGACAGTGCCAGCAGTGACCCCTGAGTGCCAGCAGTGACCTGTGGCAGTGCCAGCCCCAGGGGTGGCCTGTGGCAGTGCCAGCAGTGACCTGTGAGTGCCAGCAGTGACCTCTGAGTGCCAGCAGTGACCTCTGAGTGCCAGCAGTGACCTGTGGCAGTGCCAGGCCCCACAGCAGCAGTGACCTGTGGCAGTGCCAGCAGTGACCTGTGGCAGTGCCAGCCCCAGGGGTGGCCTGTGGCAGTGCCAGCAGTGACCTGTGGCAGTGCCAGCTCCCTCTCCCTGCCCTGCACTTTGGCACTGTGGCACAGAAGCCGTGTCCGTGTCCTTGTCCCCTCAGCCCAGCCCCTCCACATGGGGGGCCGAGCTTCACACGTTCACAGCCCCCGCGGGACAAAGCCTGGGAGTTTCTTAATTAAGTCGCAGTGAAAGGCAGCCCACAAGCATCCCACTTCCATCCCGGAGCAGCTCTGTCTGGACTTCAAACGCGGAGCCTGCCCGGCCCCAAGAGCTGCTGCGGGATTTTCCCGCAGTGAATGGGAATGCCCGGCCTCCTCCCGGCCTCTTCAGCCTCCTCTCATTCCCCTCCCGTTTTAGACGTGGCTCTGGGACAGAAAGAGGGAACAAAGGGGCTGCTTGTGTGTCAGGAGCCCTCGGAGGGGCCGTGCTTCAGTCCACCCTTCTCTCCAAAGCAGGGCAGTGTCTGGAGAGCTCTTTAGGAGTTTTCGTCTCATTAACATTTCCATGAGGGATCAAAGAATATATTAAAAAATATCTAAGTACAATTCCTGCGACGGAACGGGAATATATAAGAAAACCTGCTCAGATGCCTTTCCCTGATCCCTGGCATTATTGCTGGATAACTGTCTCCTCGGGAACACAGCTTTTATTCCCACCAAAAGTCTGGGCACTCTCATCCCACGGAGCCCCTGCTGCCCTGCGCTTTTTCCATCATCATCATCACCATGTTCCTCCCCAACAGATCCCAACCCTTCCAGTAAAGTCACTGGGAGCAGGAATTGCTTTAAAGCTGCCCCTGGGAGCAGCTGGGGTGGGCTGGGAGCTGGGCTGAATCCTGAGGGAGCGCTGAGGGGGACAGGGCAGGATTTTCTCCCGGGAGGAAGCGGATCAGGGAGCTCTGCGTGCCCCAGATGAGCCTTCTCCTTCCAGGTGTCTCCTGCCAGGAGCCCTGCCCCACCTGGAGCTGTGTCCTGGCCCCCCTGCAGCACCCACAGCCGGCCCCATCCCCGATTCCTGCCAGGCTCATTAGGGATGCCCAGCAACACCCCGCGGACAAAGCCTCGGCAAACAAAGTGTGGGGAGAAGGGGGGAGAAGGGGATTTTTTTTTTCTTTTCCCTTTTTTTCCCAAAGAAAGGAGTGCGGAGGAATTCCTCATTCACTGATCTGTGGAATACATTAATATCCCAAGTGTTGGCACAGCCTCCCATGCTCGGGGGACCAACAATGCGAGCAATGACTCCGAGTCTGGGATCTTCAAATAAACCACCCCTGCTGTCATGGCCACCAGGAAAGAGAATAACAGCAATATTAGCTGACCTTCATTTTGTTGTTTCCCCAGACCTGACTGCTAGACCTCTGTTTGCCTGTTACTAGGATTTCTTGGCTGAAAAATGTGAGCATTTCCTAGACGATAAAGAGGCAGTTTATTAGGTAAATAAACCAGGCCCTAAGCAGCCTCGGCTGCTTGATAATGAGGAGGGAAGGGAAGGCCCAGACCTCCCTGCACCACCTAAAATAACCCCAATCAAGGCTCTCTAACTACCACCACACACATATTTTTCAACAGTTGATGAACAAGAGAAGGTCGTCCCAGCCCAGCCAACTTGTGCTCAAAACCATTTGCTGAGAAAACTATAGGCCATAAAAATCCCAGCAGGCACTGTCTGTATCCTATAAAACTGTCCCTCTGTGGAAGCAGAGAGAAGTTTAAAATAAGTGTATTCTTTCAGGCTTCTGACAAAAGAAAGCATCCAGGGGAAGATGTTTACAGAGCAGGGGTGGGAAGGAGAGGCTGGGGACACCCCACACCGTTCCCTGCTTCCCCCAGCCCCAGGAGCCACAGTGACAAACATAATTAATTATCAGGCTCACAATGACCCAAGGGTGAGGTGTGAGCCCACAGCACCTCCCTCAAAAGGCTACTGCAAATTAGAGCCAAGTTTTCCAAGTTTTCCCAATGCACCTCAGAGATAAATGTACTAACCAGACGGATTCAGCAAGCGTGGCTTGGAAAATGAAGTTTCCACTGAAACGCAGCTAGTGGTACTGTCTTCCTTGCCAAAAGAGCAATGTTCTGGGGCAGGTTTTTTGAATATTTAGGGGATAAGTGTTACACAGGAGCTACTGTGTCACAATCCATCTGGGGACATGGTACAACAAGGCCAGGGAATGTTGGAATCTCATCACTGACACCCCAAGCCCTTCTCCCCAGGGCTGCTCCTGATCCATCCCCACCCAGGCCGTGCAGGACCCTGCACTTGGCACTGCTGAACCTCCTGGGGGTCATAGGGACACCCCCAAACTCCGTGGGGCCGTTCCCACCTGGGCCCCACATCCCACAGAGCTCCCAGCACCCCTGGAACAGCCACACTGCCCATCCCTTCTCCCTTCCCAAAACACAACCAGCAATCCCAGATGTGGCATGAACCTGGCTTTGCAGGGCTCCTGTCTTTGAATGGCACCAGGTGAATGCTGCACAAAAATCTGGATTTTTCACCTTAAGTCAATACATTTGCTAAAGCAACACCAGAAATGGCCCTTGCCCCCAGACCTGACAAATCCCCCACAAGGGCAGGGCTGCCTTCCTGCTCTTCCCACGTGCCTGAGGACACTTCCTCCAGCCCACTGGCACCATGGCAGGAATCCTACTGCACTTTTGCAAGACAAGAAATATCTGAGATCCCAGCCCCTGCTGATTTATAACCCCGGACTGTGGTGGGATCAGCATCCTCCATGCATCTCACAAAGCCCTGAAGAGACAACATAACCACTTGTCCCTAGCAGACTAATTTCTGCACTGACCACATCCTCCTGCATTGTTGTGTCCCTGCAGTGCCCGGGGCTGGGGAAGCAGAAGAATTCCAGATGCTGCACCCTTGCTCTGTGTGCTCAGCACAGCTCTGGCTCGGCCTGGATTCAGGGTAACACGACCAAGAGAGGCTGCAAACAGGCTCAGCTTTCTGGAGCCAAAGATTAAGGCAGAATTTCAGTCTGCAGGAATTACTACAAACGTTTAACCCAGATGATTTCCCCCTAATTGAGGTTTTAACGTGGCACGAAATCCCCGAGCCTGAACACCGTCGTGTTTCAGCTCCAGATCAGGGAGAGCAATTATTTTGTCATTGAGCATATTAGGAAAGAAAAGGCAGAAGGAGACAAGTTTGAGCCTCTTTGGTAATGTACAAATTAACACATTTCATCACCATTTTCAGAAATATAAATTAATGATTTAATTCTGCAACATGTATCCGTGGAAACCGAGCTGTAAGCACTCGCCCTTGGATGTTTCACACAATTCCATTTTTTTCAATATTGAAATACAATTAATTGCTTGGCCTTTTGCAGTGATGGACAGCTTGGGTGAGCAGGGTGCCCAGGGGCTTATTTTACCACCAGATTTGTAGAATCCCACTACGTGGGTTGACAACAGCTGCTCTAAATCTCCTGATGGGTATGAACAGGCACTGGTGAAGTTCAGTCTGTTTGAACAGCTGCATATGCAAATGTAATTAAGAAGATCTCTATTGCCTTTTGCTCCTCCTCTCCCCTCACCCTGTCTCCTGATGGGGAGGGTTGGCATTTCACTGCTCCAGGCTTCACCCTCTGCCTGATTTACATCTCACAGCCTGTCCCAGGAACGCCACTCTCGGGGTGTCCCTAAAATCAGGGCTGAGCTGCTGAGCACGGGATAATTCTGCAGCCCCCAAGCCCTTGGGAAGCAGCCCCTGGGCAGAGCACCCCAGGACACTTTTCCCCACCTGGTTTTACACATCTGTGGCTGCCCTTCACCCTGGCTTTGTACCACACCTGCTGTGCAGCCTGGGTGAGGCATTTCACTGCTGTCTCTGTCTGCCACCACCAGGCAGGGATGAATGTTTAGGGAGGTGCTCTTGGGTCACCACAGCTGGAAAAAGGGACATGGGAAGGGGTTGGGGACAGAGTGGCTGCAGAGGGCCTGGTGGGAAAGGCCCTGGGGGTGCTGTGGCTAAAGTTGAGCCCAGGGGTGCCCAGGTGGGCAAGAGGGCAGTGGCACCTGGGCTGTCCTGTCCCTGTGCTGGCACTGCTGGGACACCTCCACTCCTGGGGACAGTTTTGTGCCCCTGGTGACAAGAAGGACATCGAGGGGCTGGAGCGTGTCCAGGGAAGGGAACAGAGCTGGGGAAGGGGCTGGGAAAGGGGCTCAGCCTGGAGCAGAGGAGGCTCAGGGGGAACTTCTGGCTCTGCACAGCTCCCTGCCAGGAGGGGACAGCCGGGGGGGTCGGGCTCTGCTCCCAGGAACAGGGACAGGAGCAGAGGGAACGGCCTCAGGCTGGGCCAGGGGAGGCTCAGGGTGGGCACAGCAGGAATTTCCCCAGGGAAAGGGGGCTCAGGGCTTGGCAGGGGCTGCCCAGGGAGCTTTGGAGTCCTCATCCCTGGAAATGTTCCAAAAACATGTGGATGTGGCACTTGAGGACATGGATTAGTGATGATGCTGGGGTGACAGCTGGACTGGATGATCTGAGAGGCCCTTTCCAGCCTTGGAGGCTCTGTGATTCCATGATTTTAAATGATCCCTGGTGGAATCCACCAAGCCAGGCCTTGCTGGGAGCATGGAAAAGGCTGTGGTGGTTCTGGAGGCCCTCATGGATGAAATCTCATTAGATGAAATGAGCTGGTTAATGAAGGCAGGACTGATGCACCCCCAGACCCTTCCCTTCAAACTGAGCCTCAGCCAGGACATGTGCCAAAATCAGGGATTCCTCCAGAACCAGGGGGAACTGCAGCACCCACACAATGTGAGGAAGAACAGCTGAGAGCAACCCCAGGCCTGTCTGAGCAACCTGGGCAGGACAGAGGCTCCAGAGCAAACCAAGACTTGTCAGAACACGAAAGCAAGAAGTGAAGAGGGTAGAAAGCACTGGGAGTGCACGGAGGGGAAATCAGATCACACCCAGCTAACCAGGTTAGCTGGTCAGATAATGAGTGTGCTAGACAAAGGGAGTGAGACAGAGCCTACCCACACAGGCCTCAGCCCCACATGGGAAACCCTGAAATGAAAAACTGGGGATTAGCAGAACTGGAAAGGGCAGGAAACTGGAGAGAGGGGAAGTGGCGTTGAAAGAAGGATCAGAATGGATGGAGGTCACAGGCAGAGCTCCTCCAGGAATGGTCAGCAGGCTGATCTTATTAAATACTTTTATTAATGACCTTGGCACAAGAAGTAAGTGTGCTAATGAAATCTGCTGCTGACACAAAGTTGGAGAGCAGCAGCAGCACACAGGAAAGCTGGGACTGGAAAAAATGGGGGAAAAAATGGGTAACTGTGAAGATGAATGGAGGAAGGTTGGAATTCCACGGGATGGGAGAGGAGGCCACGCTCTGGGGATAAACAATAGTGTTTGCTGTGAGCTGGAAAGAAAATGAACTTGAGTGAAAGTGTTTAAGAGTGAGGAAGGCCCAAGCAAACAGCTCAAACCCAGAATGACTGAGGCACCAACATGCTGGACTTGCAGTATTTCCACAAGCCAGAGAAGTGCTGGACAAGCCAGCTTAGAGGGTTTAGAGAAACCCAGAACTGTGAGGAGGCCCCAGGGATGCTGCAGTCGGCTCCTGTGGTTAAACACCCAAAAGGTTCCAGTAGGAAGAAGTGTAAAAAAGGACTTGGCAGAAAACAGATGAATCCAGGAGATCCAAATGTAAAGACACTTGTTCAGCCCTGCCAAACAGAGGCTGGGAGGGCACACTGAGTGATCTCCTGGACACACACATCTGAGGGGAAACATAAAGAGGAGGAAAGAACTATTCAGGACAGCAGAACAAGGGCTGCACGTGGGCATCATGAAGTACCCCTGACAAGTCCAGGCTGGAAATAAGTTTATGACCATTTCAGCCTTCCAATAGGAGTAATGGGGGGGAAAAAACAAGCTTGTTCTCAGAAATTTATCTTGAAGGGATCCTCTGACCCTGAAGGTCCCATCTTTTCCTGCTCAGCACACACAGAGCTGAGAGCACCAGGACATGCTGTGCTTCCCACCTGGAAGGGGAGTCATTAGGAAAATCCAAACCACCCATTTTTTACAAAAAAACCCTGTTTGTGACTGCTTAGGTCGATCCTCTTTCATCAGTTGAATCCATTCCAACACCTCAGCACCAGGAAATATTTGAGAAATAAACATAGTGTCCCCAGCACCAGGCTGGGGGACACTGCCACCAGCACAGGCCTCATCTCAGGAAAACAAAAGTTGCCAGGCCAGAAATGTCATCCCATCAAGGCTGGACAGGTGACTCAGAGCACTGAGGAATATCAGTGTAACTTCCCCAAGAGTCAGATTGCAGGAAAGGCTGATTTCATGGCAACAGAACCAGCTCCTCCTCTCCACTGAGAAAAAACCAAATGGATGGGGACTTGCTCATCTAAACACACAGGGTACGTCAGAGGAACAAACCTGAGCAACTGCCATCGCAATTTATAAAACAAATTAAATCCATGGCAAAAAAAAAGCAAAACTTAGAACAGAGAGATCACAGAACCTGGCAGAAAAAGGCCCCAGCCTGCATGAATCATTATTTTCTGGAGGAAACCTTATATAATCCAAGCTACTCTGTTTTAAAACAAACCAAACCTTCCAAAAACTCCAATTAATGGGTCTAGCCAAGCTCTGTTTTTAATTCAGGTGTTTTGGTAAGATTAAAAAAAAAACTCCAGCTGGTACAGATTAATTTTCTGTAGTTTATACCCTGCTTTTGGCATCCCCAAGGCCTCCCCGAGCAGGAGGGCAAAGGGGAGCTGGGAGCCTCTACCTGGGGCCGAGGGAGGTGATTAGATTGCATTGCCACCTTGTGGAACAGGAGGAAAGCAGGGCAGGGAAAGCTGCTCAGGGTGCTCTGCAGGACACAGCTCCTGCCCCACAGGGGATCTGCTCTGCCTGCTCCTCCCTCTCCTCTTATCTGACAGGGCAGAGGGATGCACACACGGTCTGCTGCCCTCAGGCTGCTGGCAAGGGGACGGACACCGACTCAGCTATCAGAAATAAAAGCTCCCTCTTTTATTTTTGCTTGTTTTTACTGTGACAAAGTCATGATTTTCCGGGTTGCTTCCCCAGGAAACAAAAGCAGCTTTTCTTCCTGGCTACAGGACTCAAGGAACAGGACTAATGGACTCAAGGAACAGGACTAATGAACTCAAGGAACAGGACTAATGGACTCAAGGAACAGGACTAATGGACTCAAGGAACAGGACTAATGGACTCAAGGAACAGGACCAATGGACTCAAAGAACAGGACCAATGGACTCAAGGAGCATCTTCTGGACTTTTATGGGCTTTTCACAGCTCTTTCCCAGGGTTTACCCACAGACTGAAGGAATGGTTCCTGTGGGCACAGAGAGAGGGTGGCTGAGGTTAAACCATGACTTCCCACAGCATCTCTGCATTAATTATGTGTAATAATTTATCTGCAAAATTTTAAATGCTGTTCTTAAGAGTGCATTCTAAGGGTTAAAGTTTCTAATAGAAAAGTTATTGAGAAATGGTTTAGTGAGTGTTACTGTGCAGAAAGCCCTAAAGGTGCCCAAACTGGAGGGGAGAGGACAAACCAACCCAAGAGCACCAGTGGTGAGGCTGAAAAGTCAGGATTGTGCAGGCAGCCATTCCTGGAGCCAAGCTGGTGCAGGCAGCCTGACTGGACTGACAGTCTGTGTGAACACTCTGCTGAAAGCTCGATGCAAATCTCTGAAACCTAAACTTATATGTCCCAGCACCCCTCCTAATGCCCAGCACTCACTGGGACGGGACAAAACAATGCCAGGCAGCGTGCAAACATTTGCCTGCGGATGACTGATGATTTTCAACAATAATTTCATAAATGCAGCAGGCTGGAGTCCATCCCGTGGTTAATCTGCTGCTGCAATCCCAGTGCCAGCAGTGTGGGGCTGCCCCAGGCCACCGAGGGAGGCAGGACAGCCTTCCCTGGGCACGGCAGGGCTGGCGCTGTCAGCAGCGCTGGGGACAGCCAGAAAAATGGCACTGGAAACAAGCTGCGAATGAAACAACCCACCCAGGAGAAACTGAGGGGTTGTGCCAGGCTCAGGATGGGCAGAGGCAGCTCCTGGGCCAGGCAGGTAATGCCAAGGGCACAGCCCAAACCCCATTGGGCACTGGGAGCAGCCCTCACAGCTGGGAATGAGCTTTGCATGAGAGGGAGATGTTGAAATATTGATTGAAGTTGGGTTTCACCAGCAATACTTTGATTTTATGATTATACTGGCTGCTAACAAAGACACACCCATTAATGCATTACATTCCTGCTTGTAAAACAGGGATTATTCCATTATTCCAGCCAGTGTGCTCTGCTTGTATCCACAACCCGTGGCTCCAGCACAGGCACTCATCAGGAAAAGAAGAAGACATCATGATTTCAAAAAGGAGGGGAAAACACAGCAACAGCCACATGCTGGAACAGAGAGGAGACTGGGTCTGAGTAGGGATGGCTGAGCACTTCACCCTGCTTTAAATCCAAACTAAGGCACCAAACCTGAAGAGCTACTGAAGATTTTATCAATTTAAATTATAAAAAGGCACCCTGACCAGAGCCCCCTGGCAGGTGCCAGTTTTCCTGCTGCTCAGCCTCATTCCAGGGATAATCACACGTGCAGGGAGGGATTCCTCATCCCAGCACACCAGTTCATTCCAGTGCCAGGGATAAGGGTGGCAAAGGGATGGAGGAATGCTGTCAGAGCCGTGTCCTCAGCATTCTTGTTCCTGCCTGGGCAGGAGGAAGCAGCCATCTGAGGCAATACGGTGTTTACTTATGCCCAAATTGTTATGCAAACACAGGAGGGCTATGGGAGCAGAGGGGACAGGCACCAGAGGCAGCACTTCTCACCAAAGCAAAATGTTTTTCAATGTGCAAAGGGTGAGAGAGGTCACCCCCAAGGAATCCAGCCCAGGATCCTCCCAGCCTTTGCTTCTCCCATCCTCCTCCTCTGAAATTCCCCAGGCAGCCAGGATGGGCTTCCCGAGTTAAAGAGACAGGCTCATCACACAGCAACATGTCTGGGGCTGCACTGGCACGAGGAGCCCAAAACTGGGAGAAATCCCTCCTGGATGCCACGGGACTCACTCCCTGCCCGCCCCCACATCCAGCTGAGCTGCCTGGACTCGTGAGGAAAACGAAGCCACAGGAATTAAGGGGAGACTCCAAAGGCACACAGGGGTACTCAGCATCATTCAAGTGCACTTAGTTTTAAATTAAATCCATCTTGCATCAACATTCAAGATCTAAAATAAAAGAGCCAGTCATGAACTCTGCAGTCACGCCGTTAATTCCATCTGCAGTTGGTACGAGAGAACTCGGAGACAAATGACTCTGACAAGTCAACTTTAACCTCCAGAAGAAGCCACAGGTTTTCATCAACCTACATCAACCAAGCTTTCAAAACGTTCTCACTGATGGAGAACCAAATAAATCCCTGGAATTGTCAGTGCTGGAAAGATGCTTCATTGCCAGCCTAAGCTGGGGAGCTTCTGCAGCCAGGGCCTCACTCACAGAGTGAAATCTCCCACCACCACAAACAGGTTGTGACCACATCAGCCCTTGGCTTGCTCTTTACTGAACTACATAAACCAAATTTCAACAACTTCTGACTGTAAGTCAAGTTTCTGCAGAGCACTGTGAATCTTCTAGCACGATAGAAACCACAGGAACCAGAACCAGCCACGCTGCTCCCAGAACTGAACTGCCACCACCTCCCCAGGCACTGCATCCCTCAGTCCCTCAGCCACTGTCCCCACACAAAGACATTTCCTGCCATCATCCAGAGCATCCTCTCCTGGTCAGTGCTCCCAGCCCTCGGCTCTCCACCCAACCCTGCCTGTGGTTGTCACCTCCCCGTGGCTCTCTGGAGGGGAGTTCAGCTGTAGCAGCTTGTGCATCACTCCAGGAGTCACCAGGAAGGATTTCATGCCTGGCAGGCTCTGAGTGCTGCTGGGTCAGAGCTCATCCCTGCAGGACAGCCCCAGGAACGCCCCTGTGCCTCGCTCCCCGCTGCGCCAGCTTTGTGAGAGCTGGTAGCAAGTTTGTGTAAAGCTAATTAACATGCACGGCTCTAATTTCAAACCATTCCACCCAATCAGGATATTGTGCAACGCTGGAGTCGAACGGCCCCAGGAAATTAACTGCACCAGCACTTCAGCACAGCCAGTCCAACCTGCTGGAGATGCTTGGAGTGCTGGGGTTTGTGCCTTTGAAAGAAGCTGTCCTCGGGGGGCAGCACAGCAATTAGCAACAGTTAATGAGTGCACATCATCAGTCAGGCAGTGCCCTGGTAGGGGATGCTCTGTGGGGGCTGTTTCCTACCGCAGGACGTGGATTTCCTGTCCACCAGCTTCACGTGCCGGGTCTGGCTGCGCAGCCGGCCGTCCGTGCTCTCCACCAGGTTGGTGAGGTCGTCGATGATCTCTGGGGAAAGAGGAAGAGCAGCGTGAAACCGGAGCCCACAGCACCCCTGCTGGCCCACCCTCCTGCTGGAAGCTCCAGGATGGGAACCAGCTGCATCCTGCAGTGCTGACATCACTGAAGGGGCCAGACCCTGGGAGACACCGCAGCAGAGACTTCGGGTTCACTGCAGGGCTCCACTGCGAGGGTGGAGGAGAAGGCACAGCCTGAGGTGGAGGAAAAAACACAGCCTGATGCAGCAGCACCAGTCCAGGAGGTCAGGGAGTACAGGATGATGGCAGCCACCGAGCTGAGTGCATTCCCTCACTGAGCCAAAGTGAGGGGATTGCTGCCTGTGCTACAGGAAATCTGGAATTTCAGCCCCTGGAACAGCATCTCACGACACCATCACTAAAGCACATCCACCATCTCCATAAAGGCTCCTGAGAGCGCTCAGTGCAGCCCTGACCACGCAACCACTGAGGTCACAAAGGCCTGCCTTGGTTCCCTCCTGGAGCTGTGGGTCTGGCAGCTCTCCCTGCAGCCCAGAAGCTCCTCTGGGAAAAGGAAAGTGGGCAAAGTTTCCCCTACATTGAGTTTTAAGAGAGGAAAACTTCAAGCCAAGCCACCCTCCACCTCCTGCAACTGATGGCTTTAATTTTGTCATGGAAAGCAGAGCTGGTGCAAGGCTTACACCGAGAGTGGTTGATGGGATGGCTGAAAATGAAAAGCCACATTCAGGCACTAAATTTCCCTCTCAGTGCCTGTTACGCTCTAATTTCCCTGGAACACACAGCCAGTGCTCCTGGTGTCTGAACACACCATGCCTGGCTGCCCCCAGCCCCGCAGGTAGGAGAGGCTTCCTCTGTGCATGGTAAATCAGGAGAGGACAGCAGCCAAGCCCTGAGTGCTGCTGCACAGCCTCTTGCTCTGCTTCCACTTCAGCACCTTCCCCACTTTCCCCTGTCTCTGTGGCTCCTGCCTGCCTCTGGGCCAGGCCTGGGGACAGTGGCCGTGCCCTCGGCTCCTGTGGGCCCCAGCAGGCCCTGGCACTGCAGCTCTGCCCTGAGGAAACCCTGGGCTCACACAGGTGAAGTGATATCCTGCCCAAATGTACGGATCATAACCCTGTGGGGATGATGGCAGAGGGTTAAAGAAATCTGAAGAACACAACTCCCGTCAGCAGCATGCCCTTGTTATTGAGCCTTTATTATCCTGACTGTATTCCTTCTAACAGAGGATTTCCCAAAAGTCTCTACAGGGAAAAGGGATGGCAGTGAAGAGGTCATCCTTGTACTTCCCAAACTTCCCAGTGACACCAGGAGCCCTTGTCCTTACAACAGCAGTGCCAGGGTGTGACATCAGCTCTGGCAGCCTCCCTGCTGTCATCCCTGTGGCACCAGGAACTGAATGGGAATGGTTTTCTCCACCACTCACCTTCCCAGAGCAGATCACAGAAACACCTGAGCCCTACAGGGATCACCCAGTGCAGCTGCTGGCCCTGCCCAGACCCCCCAATCCCACCCTGGGCAGCCCTGGAGCGCTGTCCAAGCTCTCCTGCAGCTCTGGGGCTGTGTACATTCCTGGGGAGCCTGGGCAGTGCCAGCACCTCTGGGGGAAGAACCTTTCCAAAAATCCAACCTAACCCTCTCCTGACACAGCTCCAGCTGTTCCCTCAGCTCCCAGATGTTCATTATGGAGGGTGTTTATGTTCCCAGTCTTATCAAGGAACAAGCACTGTACCAAATACAGATAAAACCAGACTGATCATACACAGAGATAACAGAAACCACATAAAATTATCAAAGTTCTGCAGGCACAAAGGAAATGTCCAAGGCACATGGAGCACGGAGGTTTTGCTCTCCTGGAGAGCTGAGACATTTAAGCACCATCCTTGCAGTGCCTGTTTCCATCTGCTCCACAAACACCCTGTCATCTCCAGTGAATCCCTATGTAAAATGATATCAGCAGCTAAAAAAACCCCTGTACTTTGAAAATATACAGCTTTCCTAAAACATGAGCTCCTGATTCATGTCCTGCAGCCCAAACCACCCCAGAATCCCCACAAAGGGAGGGCAGAGGGCAAACATCAACCACATCCCTGTGTTTCATCCTCTGGATCTGACCCATCCACCCCATCAACACTGCTCTATTCCAGACACAAACCCTCCATATTTCTAAAGTTGTTTGCAATACTTAAAATTATTTTTCATCAATATTATCCCACCCAATATTGTCCACCCTACACCAAAACACATTTTCCCAAGGGGTGGGAGGCATTTTGTTTGAGCTCCAAGGTTTGCTCAGTTGGCAGTTCAGATATTCACTCTCCTCCCCCTCCCACCCAACTTTCCCAGGTCTGACATCTGCAAAGCCAACAACATTTTGGGGAAACTTTATCTGTCCTGCGTGATTCAGCACACAGGAAGAGCAGGACAATACTGCTTGCAAGGGCAGGACTGCTCGTGTTTGCCTCTCCACCAAAAAAAAAGTGCTGCAAGTTCCCATCGTTGTCAAGGACAAAGTGATAAGCATGCTTGGGAAATTGGAGACTTTCCTCTGCCAACACTGACCAGACCCTCCTTGAAAAACATCCTGGTGAACAAGCTGTAGCTAAATGAGAACAAATGTGAGCAGGAAAATTTTCTGTCATCATTTCAAAGCCCAAGGCAGTGCAATTGGGATTCTGTGTAGAGCCTCTCCTTTCCCATCCCCCTGCCAGGAATCATTTCTGAACCAAAGGGCTGCCCTGGACATCCTGGAAGAAGCATTTCTCCAGATATATCTGTATCTATAATCATGTTTTGTGACTCAGCCAGGTTCCAGGGGAGTGGGGCACTTCACCCAACACACAGCCCAGAGCTCAACAAGCACCCAGCCCTTGGATGTCTCATTGGGACCTGGAGAATTCTGGAGTGCTCACGGCAGGACCTAGGGGTCTGAGCAGCTGGAGTGGGGAGGAAGCACAGGGAGGTTCTGACCCCACTCCCAGCTGAACCAGAAGTCCAGACCAGCAGGTTCCACAGGCCAGAGTAACCAAAAACACCCAGAACACCAACATCCACCCACCCACCCATCCATCCATCCACCCATCCATCCATCCATCCACCCATCCCTCCTCTGCACCCACAAAACCCCTGTTGTGGTGACACCCAAGCACAGGGCAGTGCTCAACCTCCCTGCAAATGAAATATTTCTCCCCAGTCCAAGGCAAAGGAAATCAGTGTTGGATAAGGCAGAGCTGAAAATTAGCACTGGATTTCTAAGGTGGGCACCACGGAACCCACAGCCAGGGGGCTCCTCAGAGCACTGACACTGCCCAGCTTCCCACCCTCCCTGACCCCCTGCCACCCCCCTGCCCTCCAAGCCGACAGTTCCATGTTCCATCAGCTCCCATTCAGCTGGCCAGGCAAGGACCAGGCTGAAAAAAGATGGAGAGAGAGCTGGAGGGAGGGAAGGAGGCTGGAGGGAGGGAAGGAGGCAGGTCCCCCGCGGGAGGGAGCAGACGGGGAAGGCAGGCTGGCTGCTGGTGACCTTCCAAAGGACACTCCTGTAACACAGCACTGCAAACCACAACTCAGCCAGGAACACAGATTCAGCCAAGGTCTCCTTTCAGGGAAGCAGGATCTTGAAGCAGAAGATAAAAACCCAGTGCCCAAGCCCAGCACTAAGCTCGGAGTCACTGAAGCACAGCTGAAGTGGGAGAAGTTTGAAGGTCAGTGCTGGAGGTGAGCTTGGCCAGGAGCTGCTCCCTCAGCAGGGACTGCTCAAAAGCCACTGTCCCCATCCCTGCACAGGTGTCCCTGTGCTGCAGTGCCAGCCCCCAGGCAGGCAGGAGCTTCTGGAGCTGAGCAGGAGCTGAGGCAGCCCAGCAGGAGCTGAGGCAGCTCAGCATTCCCCACGGGAAGCCTCCAGTCCCTGCAGGAGGGCAGAGGCACTTCCAGGTCTCCTCAGCTCCCTCCTGCCAGGCCGTGCAGGGAAGCACCACCCGCCCCTACAAATTTGGGAGCTTTTCCTGGTGACCCAAACGCTAAAATCTGGGATGGAGCCCCCAACTAGGGCAGGATTTCCTCAGGTGTGTGTCAGACAGCAAAATCATGGTGTGATCTGAGGTCAGTACAGATACACCTGAAACAGGACAAAAGTCATGGCAGATCTTCCTTGGGACAGCCATGCAGAGGACAGGGGCAGCCCCTCAGGAAACTGGGATCAATCCCACACACAAAACACCTCAGGAAGAGCAGCACAGCCAGCCCATGGCAGGAGAAATGTAGGTGGATATATTCTGAAATACTTGAGGCTTTTCTTTTTTTTTTTTTTTTTGGTTCAAAATGGCACAGCAGCAGTTTTTGATCTTAGGCAATGTGGCCTGGACAGTGCAGAGCAGGCTGAGCCTGGGTCCAGGTCAGAAGAAGCATCCCTGAGGAAGAGGAGGGAGAGGCTGGAAGTGCAGCCCTCTCCCATTCTAACATAACTCTGCCTCCCAGGAAGGGGAGAGGTGTTTACTGGAAAAAGCCTGAGCAAAGTGAGGAAAACCTCCTCCAATTTTTTTAAAACCAAGTAAGTTTTGGGTTTGTTTTATAATTGCCATTAAATGTGCAAAGGAACAACCTTGCAGCAGTGGTAAGGGTGGACTTACACACATCCCTAAAACCACATCTGCTAACAGCCAAAAAAAGTAAAGATTTATGCAAAAGACACCAAAGGAAGACAGATGATAAAAAACTGAGCAGAAGGAATTGCTTGGGATCCTTGGAATTTCTCAGGAAAAAAAAGCTCATCCTTCATTTCCTTTTTCCTTCAGAGACTTTGCTGCTGCCGTGCAAATCAGAAATGTTCTGTCTGAGCTCCTGAAATCACCGACACCTCCTGGGAAGGGCTGGTTGTGCCTCTCTCCAGCCACAGCATGGATAATTTCAGTGCCTCCAGGGGCCCCAAGGCTGGAGCTGTAACTCATCCCTGCAGGAAGGGAATGCAAACACGGATCCTTCTGCTTTTCTCCTCTGCTGCCCCTCCAAAGGCCACCAGCTCAGGGCTGGGTTTGCCCACAGCACGGACACAGCTCCTCCAGCAGCACTCCCAGCTGCCTCTCCCATATTCCAGGGTCTCTGCTGACATTCCCAACAACCCTTCCCACTGCTCTGGGGCTGGAGGCCTCTGGCAGCCCCATCTCGTGTCAGCTCAGCCATCAAGTCTTTCTACAGCCGGCCAGAAGTTTTCCAAGGGAGCAGTTTTCCCTGGAAATCCGTTTGGCAGATGGCAAAATCAGCCCATCCCAGCTGCCCACGGGCTTGGACTGCAGATTTCACCTCCTCCTTTGTGCTGGAGCTCTTCCCTGGCCACCTGAAGTGAATAACCAAATGAAATTCTGTTTTGCCAACAAAATGAGCAGCCCAAACTTTTCCAGGGAGCGGGAGCCCCTGTGCCAGCCCTTTCAGCCACTCTTCTTTCCTCCCTTTCCAGCCCCAGAGCCACGGCCCCACTGTGCCCAGCCAGCAAATGGATGTGAGGGCATGAGAGCCCTCAAATTAACATCCCACCCTCCTCTGCAGGGCCCCAACAGCAGCGAGGACACAGAGGTGCAGGACACGGACCAGGGTGCACATTCCAGCCCAAAAAGGGTCCCTTTGGAGAGGACAAACCCCAGCGTGAGGGGCAGCAGGGGACACGGAGGTGGCCCTGTCCCTCTCAGTGCCTCCGTGATGTTCCTCCTGCTGAGGAGCTCCTTCATGAGACATTAAACACCTGGCCTGGGGAAATGAGCAGCTCCCCACGGCACTGAAAGCCAGGCAGAGCTGGACAGCATGAGGAGCTTCATTTTGCAGGAAACCATGATGGGGTTTCCCTAATCTTTCCTCACTTCAGAGCAGGAAAATGACCTGGTTCCTTTCCATCCTGTGTCTCCCTGTCTCTGCCATGGCCCACACAGCTGCACCTTTCTGAGGGCACAGGAGTTGCTTGGTTTTTTTTAAACTCTCTCCTTAACTCATGGAATTCCCTGGGAAGGATCACCATCTCTTCCCATGAAGTGGAATGGGTTTTGGGGCTCTGCATCCATGACTTTAAACTAATTGATTTTTTTTTTTTTTTTTTTGCCATTTGTTTTCTTTAAAATGCATAAAAAACCACATTTGGTTTGGGCAGCTCCATCTTTGACCTGCACCCATTCTGTCTGTGGAGTGAGAAACCCAAAAGCCAAGCAAAAGCAGCCACGTGAAATGCAGCACTGGAAGAGAGGAACAAACCTGGGGTTTGATCAGTTTAGCAGAGCAGTGCTGCTGACCAAAGGTTTCCTTGGAATTGTTTGGATTTTCCATGCATTGAAATTTATGGATCACTCAATAGCATTTATCGATGAGTAATGCATCTCCATGGCCTACCCCACTGAGTCATGGAAGACTCCAGTCAGCCTTAAGAAAACACACAGAGAACCAAAATCCCTGCACAAAACCAATTAGAGTAAGGCTGGAATTTAGTGGAGAAGCCAAGCAGGCTTTCCCTCCCTCCTTCAGGTCCCTGGTGCCTCAGGAGAAGAGCTGGATACCAAAGGAATGAATCATATAGGGAATGCCAACCTCTATATGTCCAAAGCCCATAATTACAAGTTAATAAGAAAGCAGAGCATTGTTCCAAGTGCCAGGGCTATGAAATGAAGATTGCAACTAATAGAAGTACATCAGAAACCTGAAGAACCTCAGCACGGTGTGCCAGCTGTAATGTCAAGGCAGAGTGAAAAGAGAAAAAAATGCAGTAAAAAACACAAAGCCAGGAATCCTAATTCCTCTCCCTGGCTGCAGCCGTGGCAGGCTTTTGCAGCCCCTCGGAGGTGTGCAGCTCTCTGTGCCAAAGACAACTCAGCAGTGCACCCCTGGGCTTCTGCTTCAGCTCCACCTCAAACCCCCGTGGTGCTCCCTGCTGCACTGGACACACCAACACTCCCTGCAAACTCCGAGATTCCTCCCTCCACTGTCCCAAATTTAACTGAGGACATTTAATCTCTTCTTTGGCAGAACTTCCTGTAAGCATTAAAAACCCCAAAACACAAACTCCTCCAAGGGGTCAAACCAACTTGTTCCTCCGTGTTCCAGCTGTCTCACTCTTCAGCTCTTTTAATTAACAGGGATCTCGCTGGTCCCTGGGGACAGGAGGGTTCAGAAGTTCTGGTTGGGCTCCTGCTGGGAACGTGTCAGGATGTGAACTGGAGGAAATCTTTTACAAGCCCTACAGGAATATTTCTGTCACAGAGGTGAACACAGCAGTGCCAGAGCGGCAGGGAGGCCAGAGGGGATCTCACTCCTGCAGCCCCAGGTGGCACAAGGACATTTCTCACCCTTCCCTGTCCCTGCCCTGCTGGCAGAGGAGCTGGGGACAGCCCCAGCCCTGCTCTGTGCCCAGGTCACCTCCCAGGGCACTCCATGCTTTCCTGGCAGAAGATCCTGCTCCTCCCAACAGGAGCTCCAGGCCATGCCAGCTTCTGCCTGAGGAATTCTTCCAGAGGAACAGCAACTCCTTCATTTCCAGGACTGCTCCTGCCTCCTGGAGTTCTTGTCAGCAGTGGCAAAGCACAGACTGGGAAGGAGGAGTGCTCCAGAGCCCTGTGCCCTCTGCCTGCCTGTGGGGAGTGAGGAGCAGCCCCAGCCCCCAGCTCAGAACGCCCAGGACCAGCCCACACCTTCCCCAACCAAACCCTCAGCACCCTCAGGGCTGACATGTGCCAGAACAAGAGGAACCTGTTGGTTCTGCCACAGAGAACCTCTCCACCTGCCCCAAGGACACGTCCAGGCCCTGTGCTCCCAGCTCACAGCACCTTCCGCACCACATCCATCCATCCTGCAATATCTGACTGTATCTGGGTCAAACTGTGACACCCCCAGGCAACACAGGACACCTCACCCTCCCGAAAGCAGGTCCAGGAGCAGCAGATGGTGCCTGGAGGATGCTGGAGCCATCCAAGGATATCAGCTGTGGAAGCCCTCAGCGGCTCATCCCCAGCCACAGAGCAAAACAAACACTGCTATCAACCCCAGCTCACACAGTCACTAGTTAAGAGTTGTTATTTTAAAAGCACACACTGAGAAGTTCTCCCTTCTCCAGCTGCTTATTTTGTTTGATTCGAACAAAACCCATGGACATTAATTTTAGCTGCACTTAATTGAATAATTTCTCTGGGGAATGGTTCAGGGACAGTTTTAATGCAGGCTGTTTCCAAGAGCCATTACTAATTGGCATCTAGCACAGCCCCAGTGTGCCAACCAAAATAGTACTTTTGAATGTTACTGGAACTGCTCTCAGCCCAGATGTGTTGAGAACTCGCAGTGATACAAGGCAGGCAAGAACTATATTCACATGATATGGCATTCTGGGTTTCCTCTGCCAGCTATCTGCCAGGAGATAAAAGTCTCCTTCCCTGGAAGTGTTTGAGTGTGAAGCCATTTGTTCCTCCCCTTTGCTCCCAACAAGTGACCCCTCCTTTTATTTGGGGCACAGCAGCGCAGTCACCTGAGATCAAACAGAGCTTTAGAACAAAAATATTCTTGTAGGAATTATAAGAAGTTGCCTCCAGTTTACAGCACTGGCTGAAGCCCCCAGTGCCACACACCCAGGGCACTCTTCTGGGCCCTCACAGCACTCACTGGGCCCTTTGCATTTGTAATTAATAGTTCTTTTTATTCAAATCCCAAATCCAAGTGCCCCAGCAGCACAGAGATTTTGGGGCCAGACTACCCAAACTTCCAGCAAAATCCTCAAGTTAGAGGGACAGTGTCACCAAATTATTTTCCTACAGATGTGAATCTGGGAAAAAGCAAACAAGTCCTGCTAACAGAGAAAATCCCCATAAAATCTGCATGTCTAGGAAAGCCTGGAGCACTGGGAGGCTGGAAGGCCACTTACATGGCTATAACAAATCCCTGCCAAGCAAAACACTTTTCCTGCTCCGAATGTGTTTGTGCTCTGCAAACTTACAGCAGAAAATGAAAGGACAGAAGCTCTTTCAGACTCCACATTTGTTTGTTTTCCCTTTATCCAATATCTAAGTGGGGTTTTTTTCAAAATATTGCCTTCAGAAATTATTGGTAGCACTCACCCCTGCTTTCTTTTAGCAACTGTCATTTTTCCCAAGTTTTGACACCATTGCAACCCTTTTCCATAGATATCAACAGCTTTCATTACAAATACACAGCAGTTGCCACAATTTCCTAAGGTGGTTTAGCAAATCCCCATAAAACACTGTTTTGGCTGCTGAACACCTCAAGCTGAGGTTTCCAGTCCATTTCACAAAGCAAGAAACCAACAAAACCCCACAAAAATACCAAAATACCTACACCAAAACAACCAACACCAAAACAAAAACACAAAAAAAAAAAGTCCAAAAGAGCTACATTATACCCCATAAAACACTGTTTTGGCTACTGAACACCCTAAGCTGAGGTTTCTTAGTGCATTTTGCAAAGCAAAGAAAACCAAAACCCCACAAAAAAACCAAAATAATAATTAAAAAAAAAATTAAAAAATTAAAATCTGTGTTATACTCTATGCAGCTGTTGCCACTTTTAAGATCTCCTTGGCAATCCCTGCTCCTACACTTCATAAAAGGTGGACCCACCCCAGGAACGTAACACAATCCTTGTGGGTACCAACAAACTCCACAGAGAAAAATGTCAAATGCAACAGTGAGGCAGAGCCCCTCATCCACTCTGCTCACAGCCACCTCCACACCTTCCTGCCCCCAGGTAAGAACCAGTTCTCAGCTGTTGGCTCTGTGGAGAGCAGAGAACGGAGTGCTGGAATTCCTGGGGTGGCTAGCAGGATGAGCAGGGTGTATAAACTCATCCCCACTCAAGTGAAGGAAAACCCAGCCCAAAAAGCAGGACCACACCATGTCCCAAGTGTTAAGTGCCATTCCCAGAGAATGCCCCACGTTTCTCACATTAAGGAGCTCTGAAGCAGCGAAACACTTCCCTGCTGTCCAAACCCCCACAATGGAGAATTATTCAACAACTGCAGATCGAGTGCTCTCGGTTTTGAGATTGGAAAAAATGAGCACAGTGCTCCTGCACAGCTGGGGCCCGTGGATGCAGCCTGGGGAGGAGAACTGGATGGCTGCTGACTCCAGGGACTCAGGCTGAAGGGGTACCTTCCTTCCCTGCCAGTTTCACTCCTTTTCAGAGCAGGCAGTGCCCCTTTCCCGTGGCACAGACACAAGGATCACCTCCAGGAGGGTTTCCTGAGATGACCAACCCAGGACAGAGCTCATGCCCTGCCACCCTCACCCTTCAAAGGAAGATGGAGCTTGGTGTTTCTTTTTCCTTTTTTTATAAAATGAAAATGCCCTTTAGAAACCCAACAAACACCTTCCCCCAGGCAGAGCAGCCTGACCCTCCACGCTGTGTCTGAAAGAGTGACCCAACCATGGTGAGCTCCCCACCGACACCCTCTGCAGAACCCCAGCAGCAGGCAGCAGCAGATGCAAAATTTAGGGTAAAAAAAGTCCACTCTTTCAGGCCCTTAATCATAGGAAGGCTGCCATCAGCCTCAGGATTCCCACAGCTTTTGGAATACTGGGGGTCCACACAGCCTCCTGAATGACCTCAGTGTACAGAGCCAGGGGAGATGCCACCCTGCAGCACATTCCCACGAGATGACAAATCAGTGACAAACACAGCAGAGAAGGTCATGAGGCCAGCAGGAGAGATCCTCCTCACCAGCCCACCCCTTACACCGACAGGAGCTGAGGACTCCAGCAAAGCTCCCCAAAACCAGACTCAGAGAGACCAAACACCCCCGCCAAGTGCTAAAAGCTGATTGCCACAGGTCCTGCAGTCTGAGCATCCACAGTTAAAGCTCTCCTGAACCACCTCAGCCTCACCTGAGCACCGAGGGGCTTGCTGCACTCTGCTCAGGGTATTCAGAGCAGGGGGAAAGGCAGGCCCAGGGATCAGTGGGAGGTCAGGCCTGCAGAACACGAGTGCCATTTTAATAAACACTGGCGCTGGGAAGGAGCCAGCAGAGCATCAGAGTGCTCACCACAAGAGCATCATGCTGTGGACAGCTGCAGGGCATTATCCTCTTGGATCACAAACCAGGAGGAAAGCCACTTCAGAATTGGGCTATCAATCACGGGAGGAACCAGAAAACTTGCAAGTGCTTCATGGTTACAGTATTGAAAGCAGCTGATAAAGCTAAGGTCAACCCAGGCATGTGGGACTAATCTCCAGCTGACACCCTTCATCAAGCTCTACTGGAATCAGTGACAAATTGGGTAAATTAGCATGAAGAATACATCACCTAACAACGTGCTCAGGGCTGGGCAAACAGCAGGGATTGGATGCCCTGCAGTGATGGCACTCCTCGGATGGCACTGGCTGGCATCAGAGTCCTGCCTGCCCAGCCACCTGCCCAGGAGACTGCCAGGCCAAAAGCAGAGAGAGACACATCTCCAGAGCTGATGGCTCAAAAATATTCCATTCCCAGTCTGCAGGCATGGAAAAACTTCTGATTACTCAGGGAAGTGGTTAAAACAACAGAAAGGGTGGAAGAAGAACTTCCACAGATAAGACGACCTCGAGTCCAGGCATCCCCGTCAGCCTTAGCTAATGATTTTCTTTCTTCCCACTTCCTTCCCCCACGAGCTGTGCCAACTTTCCACATGCCCTCCCATGGATTTTCTGCAGATGTGGCTGTTTGGGGTGGCTCTGTGCCCGTGGATTTCTGCAGAGCAAGAGGAGGCTGCTGCACAGAGGGAACCCTTCCACGGCTGCTCTGCTCCTCTGTGCTCTCCCCTCCCCACAGCTCCTCTGCTGGGAGGACCCAAAGGGATTCACTGGCACCAGCTGCACCAGGCTGAGGGGCTGGGGACACTGGTGTGGCTGAACCCTGCCCTGGTCCCCACACTCTGAGCTCCAGAGTGACAAACCCCAGCACAGGAAGGAAACCTCGAGCCTCCACTTTATCAAGCTGCACAAACAGAGGGTTTATCAGCCTGCAGAGATTGCTGGGGCTGCTCTGCTTTGCTGCAAGTGTGTGCAGCACTGCTCTGATGGCTCTCAGTGCATGGGAACAAGTGAGCACAGGACGGCAGCAGGCAGAGTTCAACACCAAACAACACCTTCTTAGCCAAAAACACATTGTTTCCAAGGAGAAATTAATTTTAAAAAGTGAATATATATATATGGCAAAAAATCAACTCCCAGTTCTATGTAATCTCAAAGTTATTTTCTCTAATTACTCAGTTTAGGATTTTAAAAAAGATACACTGATACTACAAAAGGCAGGTTTAGCCCAGGGTGAGTATTTTCTTCCTGATTTTTAGCTAGGAAAAACAAAAGCTATTTTTGTCATTTGTTAAAGCAGCTTTTTAGCATACTTGTACTCATCTGTTGTTCCACAACCTGGAAGAAAGGCAGAGATCTTTGTGAAGAGAACAAATACCAAATATCTGAATGTACAGAACGTGCCTCTGCTACAGTAAAGTCACTGTTCTGCAGAGGCTTCCTGAGCCTGATCAGAACACAACACCAGCAGGATTATTAGTCCCAAATAAAGAGCCACAAGCTTTTTACAGCTCTGGGTTTAACAAATCCCAATAAACCCCATTATATTTCCCAAGGCAACTGGAGAATGACCTGCCCTGCAAGGTCTGCCCTTTCTACCTTTGAGGCTATGATCTCAATTTTAAGACATCTGGTAGTGCAGACTCCTCATGTTTGCTCTTCCCATATGGGCTGGGAGAAAGTTCTGGATGTTTTCATCATTTCTCTGAAAGGACAATGAACTCTTGCTGCATTGTTTCCAACCCAAATAATTCTGAAGCCCAAACGGGCATTCATGGGTAGTTGCATTGTACAAATCTTCACCAGCACAAAGGATCACATTCAATGCCTTGGCCGAGGCCATTGTGTTTCTCCCTTTAAAAAGATGTTTTGGACATTAAACACCACCATTAAACCCTTTTCCAGTTCAGTCATGACCTTGTAGCCTGGTCAGACCTTTCCCCCTGCAGTGGGGATTCTGGTGAACAAACCTGCACCACCTGGGCCTTCCTCCAGCCCCCCTGGAAACAGGGATAATTCTAATCCAGGAAAACTGTCAGTTTGTCAAATCACAAAACATCAGCTACTATCTTTAGCTATGAGAACCAGGGAAACGTGGTCATTTCCACGTGAGAGCCTGCAGCTGTCCCTACACTGCACAGGTTTTAGCAGGAGCAAAACCCAGACCACCCTTTAACCTCCACTGAGGGCATGAAGATGCAGAATTTGATCACTTGACATTTTGTAAAACCTTAGAAAGCCCCAGTACAGGCAGTGTCAGGTGCTCCAAAAGCCACAGGGAGCTCATAGCCTTGGCCACACTTCCAAGTGTCCTGATTTTGAAGCTTCCCATCCCCAGCAGTATTTCAAGACTTCAGATGTTGGGTTCGGGGCCTCAGCCTTAAATTATTTTTTTCGAACCCTCTTAAAACGCATTTAATCCTTTGTTTTCTTTGTGAGGAGAAAGGTTTCACATCTGGACTGTCAACCTGCATTCCACAGCATTAGCCTGGCAAACCAAGGCAGCTGAGCTGTAAATCTCCAGAAGAACACTTGTCATGGAAATCGAAACTCAGCATTAACTGCGGGCCCAGTTCAGCAAGAAAACCAATGTGAAAAGCCAAAACAATGCAGGCAGCCCCAAGACAACTGTGGAAATGAATCCTGCTGTCTGAGAGAGCAGA
Organism: Cettia cetti; assembly: GCA_013401135.1. Classification (NCBI taxonomy): domain Eukaryota; kingdom Metazoa; phylum Chordata; class Aves; order Passeriformes; family Sylviidae; genus Cettia; species Cettia cetti. Next base: position 11,338 of record VZUI01005254.1, on the reverse strand, counting down.
CCAACCTCATCCAACACCTCAGACTGAGGCAGCATCACTTACCTGGGTTTGATCCCAGACAGACACCTAAGAGCCCACTGAGAGCAACTTGCACAGTTGAATTTTGCACCATTTTCTGCAGCCAGCACCCCAATTTCATGAGCAGAGTGCAGTTTCCAAAAGTGCTCTGTGAGAGCTGAGTGCTCAGTCCCTGTGAGCTCCAGCCCCTGTTCCCCTGGGCTCCCAAACTGCTGTGACCAAGTGTGGGCACACAAGCAAGGAGGCAGAAAGCAACAAGCTGAGCTCCAAAGATGTAAATTCCTCCAGCCAGATTTCGAGAGAAATCCAAAAGCCAGCACTGCAATATGCAAAAACTGCTCCGGTGACAAAAGGGTGTAGAACAGTAAAAATAATAAAAATAAAAGTATCAAAATCACCCAGAACAGCATGTTACCAAGTGTCTCAGCTAAGGTCATAAAAAAAGTGTTAATGTAACATTTTTTGATCATTGCAGCATATATTTGTTAGGTTTTTAGATTTAAAAGTTAGCTGCTAAAAAGAAATCAATTTCTGCCAATAATTTGTTTCCTTTAGAGAGAAAGCAGTTTTGGAAAAAGACAACTGAGGTTAATTCAGCTCTGGAACAACCTGGAGGACAGGCCTGGCCTGGCTGATGCACAGAAGATCCTGAGCACCAGTGGTGTGCTTGGTTCACTCCCCAGTCAGCACTCACTTCCCAAATATCCAACAGCCCAACGCCATCATTCCTTACACTTTATACCAGAGCACTTTATTAAATCTCTCCTCCTCCCAAGCACACAGTGCAGAGCTTTGTGTGCTGGCTCTGAGCACCATTCTGTTCCTTCAGCTCTGTGTCTCCACTCTAGGCCCACCAGGAATGGGTCCATCAGTGCTGAACACCATGGCTGAGTCCTCTTTGCCCAAAAACTGGAAAAACACTCTCACAATCAGCTCTGCTGAATGAACAGCACCTCCACAAGGCCCTGCTGCTGCAGGAAGGCTGCCAGGAAGTGCCCTCACCCTGTCAGGACCTGTGACCCAGGCTGCTGCCACAGACCCACTGAACCCACACCCTGCCTCAATGAGCAAGAAAACACAGCCAGTTTTTGTCCAAGCTGACAGAATGTGATATCTGTACCTGGGCACCCAAACCACCGTGTGGGAGCACCTTGTTAGCCCCCCACACTCTGCCACCAGCATCCTCAGCCACCTCAACACCTTCCTCTGCTCCTTCTGTGCTGTCACCCACCAGCTCCTCACGCTTCTTGCTCCAAGTCTCCTTCATTCCCCTGGCCACAGGAGGAGGATGCTGCAGCTGTGGATGCTGGCCCCAGCAGCCCAGGTAGCCACCAGAGCAAGCATCTCCTCCTGGGCTGGCAGCACTGTCATAATTCTGGAGCAAATGAGCCCCCACCAAAACCAGCACTCGTTTGCTGCTGGTTATGGGCTGAGGTAATGGCTCTGAGCTTTCACAGCACACTGGGTATAATACAACCTTTTGAAGTCCAGCAAGAGAAAAAAAAAAAAAAAAAAAAAAATAAAGAAGGTTTTGTTGGGTTTGTGTGGGGTTTTTTACCCCCTTTCTCTTTTCTCTGAAAGATGTGATACAAACCAGCTTGATACACAAATTAGAGGTGATCTCATCAGGCCATTAGGACTAAAGCAAGACCATCACTTGGGAGGGGATGTGCTGGCCAGATAGCCCTGATTGGCCTGTGAGCAGCACTGCTGTGGGGCTACAAATGCAGCCTTCATTACACAGGCAAGGCATGGCTCCCAGCTTTCAATCCAGCCCTGCACGCTGCATTGAAAAGTGGGATTTGGGAGCAGCGTCCCACACTGCGGGCACGGAGCAGGGCCAGCCCTGCCACCTCTGTGGATAGAAGGAAATGACCTGCAGACATCACATTCACCCCAGACACTGCCTGGGACACCGCAGTGCCTGAGAGCAGCGCAGGAAAGGCACTTGAAAATTCCCTGAGAACGGTAAAACGTGGCTTGGAGGCTTTTCACTCCTCATCAACTGGAGCTCCATCACATCTTTCCACCGAGCCTCTTTGGGTTTCTTTGTTGTCAAGCTAACAATGCTTGAAAGCGAAGAAAGTCTCATTTCTGGGATGTTTCTGTTTTCAATCGAGGAGCAGAACTATTTATTTTCCTAGCAGTGATGGAATTAAACAATTTGTCTTTGAAAACTACATAAGCCTTCACCGTGACATCCCCCCATCTGCTTTTGAGATTAAGGTACTTTGATTTTTACCAGCTAAAGGTTTATGAACTGCTGTATAAACCCAATTACTCTCATAGTAAATTATGTAAAGCTTACATGTTATTTTTTAAATTTCCCCCCACGGAGTACTCTGGAGATTGAGAACAGGAAAGGCTCACTGAGGCATTCCGAATTAAAAATGTGTAACAGGGAAAACCACGGAGCTCCCAAACACTTGGAATAAAAAAGAAAAAAACCCTCAACATCGTTAAGTGAGGATGAGAGACACCCCAAGAGAGGCTTTTCAGGGGAGGACTGTTAAAAAACAAGAAAAAAACCCCTCTATTTCAGTGGGAGGGAGTTCTTTAAAAACAGATTAAGTTTCATCTGAGGCAGTATTTATTCCTCTGCCTCACTTCCTGATTGAAACCAGGGGTGGGAGCGATGCTGCTGTGCTCACTTGGGGTGTCAGCAGCAGCAAACACGGGGTGGACAGTTTGATTTGCAGGAGGTTTTAAAGGAGAGCATCCCCAGAGCACCAGGCTGAGCCCTGAGAACGTGGGGGAGCAGGGGACAGGGGGCTGAGCCCACCCCTGCTCCTCCACACCGGCACTGACCTGGCAGCTAAAAACCACCAGTGCCAGGCTATAAGCACAACCTAAAGCTGCCAGGAGCTCAGGGACCTTCTGGGCACCAGTTCTGGGACACCTTGAGCTGCCCACAGCAAGTGGGAACTCTGGAGTACAAATCCTCCACCCCCTGGAGCAGCTCTGGGGCACAGAAATCAGCCCCAAACCCCACTGCAGTCCCGGGGCTCAGGTGAGACCCCCCTGAGGGCACAGGGGTGGCACCAAAGGCAGCAGCTGCCACCCCCCTGGAGCTCCCCACCAGAAAGGGGAGCAGGAAAGTGCTGGGCTCTCTCTGCAGCTTCTCTTCTTGGCAAGCACCTCCCAAGGCAAGCCATGCTGCACAGCACCTCGCACTCCCAGGGGCGTCTGCAGAGTGAGGAACACACAGCAGAGGGGTTTAAAAGCCCTGGAGGGGACACAAACCCCAGGAGAGCACACACAGAGGGTGCTGCCTGTGCCCAGCCACAGCTTCTCCCCTCTCTGGGTCCCTCCTGTTCCCTCCTGACACACCAAACCCCAGCTCAGCTCCTGTGAGCACACCAGAGTGTAAGAGCCACTTTTACAGCCTACACCCTGATGCTTTTTTTTTTTCTCCTCACGAGCCTTTTTATTTTTGAAAACCAGAGTATTTTTGTTTACTTGGTGCACTTCTCCTTCCACTCACCTTTACCTACCAGATCTCCCAGTGCCAGCAGGAATTAGGGATATTAACAGAATTTAGCATTTTCTAGACCAGGAAAGGGGCTGATGGCACTTGATCCTCTGACCCCAGCACAGCTCCACTCTGCATTAAAGCAGCCTGGATTCCCTGTCACCCTCCCTGCAGCCAAGGACAGAGGTGTGTGACAATGGCTCACGCAGGGCTGATCATCTGTGTCAGAAACCCTCCCAAACGGGTGCAGAACCCTGTGCATGCTTATCCCACTTTGAATTCACACCCTGATGTGATGTTTCCTTCCCAGTGCAGCTCCCTCCTGCCAGAGCACCCCTGCTCATGCCACTGATGTTTTATTTGCTCTGCTTTCACTTCAGGATCCCCCACTAAAGCTCCCACCTTTTTTCTAACACTCCCTAAATTCTCTCCCCTGGAGTAGAGTTTGCTGCAGGATAACCCAAGTAGTCCAAAGCCTCTTTTGCAAGACAAAACTGGGATGAATGGAGCATCTCTGTTACACAAGCACGGCGGGGCTGGTGCCAAACACGCCTCTCTCCCTTCCAGCATCCGCAGGGATGTCCCAGCCCAGCCTCCTCTCCAATCCCAATTCGTTCCGGGAGGTCCTGCCCATGCCTCCCCTTTGTCTGCCCTGCTCACAGGGGTGTTGGAGGGAGCTTTAACAAATCGCTGCCACGGCAGTGTCAAGCTGTCAACATGACCACAAGGCCGCTCTGCTTGTGAAAGGGCTGAGCTGAACAACAGCCTCTGCAGCCAGGCACTGCCCAGGGGCTCCTCAGGAGCCCCAAACCCAAATTCCTGCTCAGAAAACCACTGGTCAGCTCTGTTTGCTCAAAAAAAAAAAAAAAAAAAAAAAACAACTGACACAGACCAGAAGGAAGGAAGAACACTCCAAAGATCTCTGGAAAAGGAAATAAAAAGCTTCCGAGCGCCAACCACTGAGAGATTTGAGAGCTGGAATGCCTAAAAAGTTTGGTTTAGCTACTTAAACCAAACAGAAAGTTTGAAATAAGCTGTGTTTTACCTGAGGAGGAATCCCACCTCAGGGAGCATTCATTTGCTGGGGCTGAAGGAGCTTTACACAGAGCCCAGCTCTGGTGTGATGCTGCTGGGAGCAGGAGGGCAGTGGCAGCACCTGCAGAGCTCCTGCAGGGACACACAGACACTGCCCCCAGCACCACACCCCTGGAAAATTAAAATACCACCACCAAAGCAAGAGGAAACACAAACTAAAACCACTAGAGATGGCAAACCAAGAGAGAACTCTCCTTTTTTTATTTAATTTTCATGTTTTTTTTCCCTTTTGAGAAGAGCAGGAAAGTATTTTCCTTACACAAGATGTTTTAATTCACGTTTTCCTTCTGACATCTCCTTCACAGGCCCACCAAAACAACCCGGGGAAAAGGTCAGACACAGCTATACATTAAGCAGCGAGGAAAAACAAGGCACATCCCACGCTGAGGACACGCTAATGGCTCTTTGGAGTCAACACTTCCCTAATTCACTTTTTAAGACTTTCAGTTGCAAATTTTTTATTCAGCTTTCACAGCACAAATAGCCACAAGAAAGCCCCAACTCGCCACGTCAGGATTATTTGATATGAAGGTCATTTCCTCCAGCCCCAAGCAAACTCCTTCAAACCCTTTAAGAGACACCAGGAAAAAGGACAAGGAATACTTGTATCGATTTTAGGATCAGAGACACAGGTCAAACCCTGAGTGCACAAAAGTAATTCCTCCTTCTAGAGGAATATAAAAGCACTAAACCATCAGCAATGCCCTGTGCTGGCATCTGTGGGGTGCCACAGTTAATTTATGAGACAGATTAATGTGCCCACAAACCCTCCCCGTGTTAAGGCAATTCTGACCTCTCCAGGTTGGCTGCCAGTGTGATACAGGTCCAAAAGAAATCACCCTGTTCTGCTGTGAAAGAACAATAAATCGGCTTCCTCCAATACAGTGGTTAAAGAATCCAAGTTCCTGACCTTGAATGTTTCCCTAGTAGGATGCTGTGCTGTAGGGAACAATCAGGATGACATTTGCTGAAATGTGTGGGATTTATGATATAATAGGTTGCACATACGTGCCAAAAGAGGAAAAAAACCTCTTAAATCCAAGCAAATCAAGATTAATTAGCTATTAAAATAGCTAAGAGAACACAGTGCAGTACAGGTGGTACAACAAAGCAGCTCCCTCTCCTGCACAGGCTCTCCAGTTGTGTTTGGGGTCACGCCGCCCGTGGATCTGCGAGCGCACTCTCACTGGGAAAAGCAAAAACTGCTCCTCCTTTGTCAACTCCTGCTCTCTGCAGCTCTCCAGGTCTGCGCTTCCATAAACAAACCTCAGGCAGCCCTTCTGTGGGCAGTCCCCCTAAGAGCACAGGAAAACCCCGTTTTTGCCTGGCTTTGATCACCAGGACAGGCTGGGAACGAACCCGGCTGTTTTTACAGCGCTGCTCGTGCTGAGGAGAGGCCAAGCTGCTCACATCCACCTCCCCACTCCAGCACATCCCCTCACACTCTCCCCCCTTCCTCCAGCCCGGTGACTTCTTGTTTCCTCGCTGCTAATTGCAATTACAGGTGTCCCACAGCCTGACAGATGCCTCATGTCTTAAGTGCCAGCGCTGTGCCGGGCTCTGCGTGTCCAGCAGCACCACAAAGCAAACATTCCTCATCAGCAAGCACAGCAGCCCGACTCCTCTGTCCCTCCCCACCGCCCCAGGAATGCCAACAAGTTGTTAATACCCTGCAATCTGCTCGGTTTCCCTCTTAATCCTGGTTTTAGGCAAGGCTGTGCTCGCAGGAGATCCCATCAATGCATCCACAAGGCGGGACAGAGCCAATGTTATTGTGAGCCTGAGGTGGAACGGCTCCACTCGCAGCAGGAGCTCCATTCCTGCAGGGAACCAGCCAGCTCTGCTCCAGCAGGGCGAGCACTTCAAACCAGGCAGGCTCCCTGCAACAACAGATCTGCCTGGGCTGTGCTCGGGCAGGAGCAGCTCCCACGCTGAGCCTGCCCTGCCCTCTCTGCAGGGAGGGGACTGGGGTACCCCCCTCTCCTCCTGCGCAGATCCTCACCCCACACACCTTTATCCAGCTCACAGAGATTGGGAACACGGTGTAGGAACAGACCTCTTGCAGGCATGATCTTTGATCCCACTAGCCCTGAAAAGCTGAGCCACATCCCTCCTTCCAGGTGAGGGATTTGCTCCTTCTTCCCTCCAAAATCCTGATTCTGCAACAGGGAATTTATTCTCACACCATTCCCCGCAGTTCTCAGGTGCCACAGCTGAACACAAACACATCTCCAGCACTGACAGCAGCATTGGGCACCCCTTGGTTTGTTGTGCACAGCCCAGAAAGCAGAGACACTGACCTGCAGCTGCTCCACTCCTACACCCGGCATGGAACCCTCTGGTTATGCTACCCCAGCCTGGGACAGCTTCAGCTATTGACAGACAAAATAATGAACTCCAAAATTCTCACTGAGCACATTGACCTGGTGGAGAGGGGAGGAGCAGATGCCACAGGGACAGCTGGTACCAAAACACTGAAACTCAGGCAAGAGCAAGTCCCTCCTCCCCAGGCTTCTGGAAGCCTCCTCTAATACCTAACTCTTCTCACTCAGCTGTTTCCAGGACATTTGAGCTGTTTGTTAAAGACTCAACATCCTCTGCCACTTATCTGGAGAGGGGAAAAGCTCCTTGATCCACTCTTGTAGTAGCAGAGTTCCCTGAGCAAACTGTGACTTGTCCTACACAGAAAAAGGGGCTGCTCAGCAGAAACCTCCCAGGTGAACACCCTGATCTCAGAACAGACAAAATCAGCAGGGAAAAGCTTTGAACCCTCCCCAAAAGTCACTGCTGTGAACGCTTTGCTGCTGAGGGAGAGATGAAAGGGATGCAGTCAGACCAAACACCATCACAGGAGTATTGGCCAAACATTCTCAGGGCTTTGCATTTCCCAAAAACACCACCTAAAAGTGAGGGAAGGTTCCAGAGCAGAGCTGTACCTTACCCTGGCATTACGAGGTCCTTACTCCAGCCCTGACGGACGGATTAATTGGAGACAGCTGCAAGGAGAACTCTCCTAACGACATGATTCATTAGTTTTCATAGATAATTACATCTGCTCATGGCCTCACACTGAATCATTCATTTAGGGAATTTTTGGGGAATTAAATTTAAATGCAGTAATCAGATTTGTTAATCCGTGGGACAAGGCAAAGCAAACACAATTTTATTCAGGGGATTGTTTATACTTTCAAACATTGACATGAATTCAGCAGCAGGAAAAAATTAGCAGCATAATGTATGCTCATGAAGGTTAGAAATTATTAATGGTAATCTCCCTCCCTCCCCCAGTGCTGGTGACCAGACTGGGCAGGTTTCTTCTCCTTCTGCACTGCAGCTTCCTTCCCTGGATGCATCTTTGTGCCCTACACAACCCAGTGGCTTTCTCAGAATACACAAAGATTTTCTGATCATTTTTTGATAATAAGATCTTTCCACAGAATGAAAGAATGAAAATAATTAATGCTTGGGTTTGCCACTCTCTAGATTCAAAATACAGCTGGTTTTTCATTGGTGGTGTATTATACATTAAATAATCAGTTTCAAACACGGTTTAGCTGGTTTTATTGCTCTGAAATAGCAGCACATATTCCCAGATAGAAACCCCAGAAAGATCTGCAGATCCAGGCCAGTTCCCTCCCTATCAAGCCACAAACTTTTTACTAATCTGAACTCCACTTTTAAAACTGGTCATTTGTTGCCCATTTTTTCTGGAAGCTCCTTTGGAATTTTTCATCTCTCAGTTAAAAAAGAGAAAAAGAAAAGTAATTTTCTCATCTGTAGTATTTATGGTCAATTCATTCCCATTTTTTCTTGAACCAATACCCTTCTTCAGCTTCAGTAGTTTTTTCCCTCCCCAATATTCCACTGCCAGAACACGAACAGAAAGCAAACCATTATCTGCAATCCACTCCAGCTGGCCAGACTGCAGAGCCAGACATCAGAGCCCTCTCTGTGCTTTCCCACCGACCTCCACAGCCCTCACTGCTACTCTGGACCTTCTTCTCCTCCAATTTCTTCTTCTGAAACAAGCAGAGAGTTCAGGGAGCATTTTTCACAAAGCTGTGCCCAGCTGTGACTTGTCTTGGCCCCAGGCACAACTGTGTCTGCTCCAGCTCATTTTCTGTCCCCCTCAAACCAGCAAAGATCTGCTCAGGTTTGGGATGAGCTCAGCATGTGTCAGACCATTTGGATCAAAAGCAAACTCAAGGCTTCATCCTCATTCTCAGCATCTCCACCCTCATCATCATCATCATCATCATCCCATGACCTGAACCATGCTGAGGAAAACATGAAGGGTCTGGCAAGAGGAATCTCGTGGCACATCGAAGACCCCACAGCTTTCAGCTAATCAGCTCTCAGAGAAGAGCAGCTCAGGTCCACCAGCACCATCCCAGGGGAAATCCTTTTTTGGGGGGGCCTAGAAACCAAGGGCAAGGTGGAGAACCCTGCCCAAAGCCACCCAGAGAGTCCTTGGGCCACCACCAGGCCACAGCTGCTCGATGGCAGCCACAGCAGAGCTGCTCCTGGGCGTGCAGGAGGGAGCACCTCTGACAGCACAGCTTGGACTCCTCCAAATTCCCAGGCTACTGCTGGGACCCCGACATGAATGTGCAGCTGGAGAGCTCCTCCTCTGCTGAAGCTGCACCTACGCAGTCGTATTTATTCTCGTTGAGGTTTGGGGAGACGGGGGATTGCTCCCTGGAAGCTGGAACAAATTAATACTGCCCTGAGAGTTATTATTTTAAGAGCAAGAAGCAGCAGAAGCACAAAGGTAAGCCAACAGCCTCTATTTTCTTTTAGTGAAGCGTCTGACAACACACAGTATATTTTGTCAGGATCCATCCCAAAGACAGTGATAAGCTCCTGGTGAGGCTGGAAAGCATCCCAGGCCCTGCAGTCACGTCCCCATTTTTGCAATACCTCCGAGCCTCACACCCCTGTCACACAGAGACCCTTCCAGGAGCGGCACCCGAGACAGCTCCTCAGCCCTGCCGAGAGCAGCCCCGCTTGTTTGTGTAACTGGAGACGGGTCAGGGCCCCTCCTGCCGTGATTTAAGCTCTGCCAGTGTTAGAAGGAAAACAAAGAACAAAGATGCTGAGATATCCATCATCCCAGCAGCGCCCATGGGGAGTAGCTGGAGGAATGCAGAGCTTCCAGGGCAGCCTCCCCTTCCTGTGCACACCGAGAGCACTCGGCAAGGAATTCACCTCATCCAGCCCAGCCAGGAATTCACCTCATCCAGCCCAGCCAGGAATTCACCTCATCCAGCCCAGCCAGGAACTCTCCTCATCCAGCCCAGCCAGGAATTCTCCTCTTCCAGCCCAGCCAGGAATTCTCCTCTTCCAGCCCACCCAGGGCTCAGCACCCAGAGGAATTCTCTCCCAGCCCAGGCAGGGCTCAGCACCCAGAGGAATTCTCTCCCAGCCCCGGCAGGGCTCAGCACCCAGAGGAATTCTCTCCCAGCCCAGGCAGGGCTCAGCACGCCTGCTGGAGCTGCCTGTCCTGCAGGCACCAGGGGATGCTCAGGGCTGTGACCACAGCAGGTTCCTGGAGCCCTCACGGGCAGAGCCCTGCCTGTGTTACTCCTGCAAGGAATTGAACAGCTGGAAACAGCAAACCCAAGAGCCAGAGCTGTTTGCTAAGAGGGGTTTTGGTTACTAAATGCAGAAACCCACAGAAGACTTTTTTCCTCTTGCTCTCCCGGAGAAATGGAGATGATACACACACGTTTTATTAGTGCAGGAGTGCCATGAAAGGAACTCTAATTAAAACACCAACTTCCCTCTCTTTTACTGAGGAAAGTGAGCACAACTGGGGAGACAACTAACACAAATCAGAGAAAAGCAAGAGCCACGGGGCAGCAAGCAGAGCGAGGAGCCAAAGGCTGTCCTCGGAAGGTGCAGCACAAGGGGACCACGCTCAGCACAGGAAGAGCTGCAGGACAGCTTCCCCAAGGAAGCTCAGGCACAAGCCCCAGGAGCTGGGTGTCCTGCCTGAGCAGGGCAGGGATAACTGAATTGCGTGGCCAACAGCTCCTCCTGCCCAGCAGCAGAAGCACCCTGAGCTGAGCAGCTCAGAGGAAGCAGAACTTGAGTCCCTCCCTTATTTACCTCCCTGCATTCTCAGGCTGGAGAAGAGCTCAGCAGTGACTGTCAGAACCTGAGGAGCAACCCAAACCCTCAGGGCTGTTTCCAGGAGCAGGAGAAGCAAATGAGCAGAGCCCCAGCTCTGGAGGAGCTGCCAGGGACAGGCAGGGCTGTGACAAAACACACCCGAGGCCACCACGAGCTCCTCGGGGCTGGATGGAGAAGCAGAGCCAGGGACCCTCTCCCAGAACAGCATCCGAGACTCCTCCTCACTGCACAGCTGCCTGTGCTGGACCTGCTGAGGCTTCCCCGGCTGTGGTTGGGCAGCAGCACTTCCACCTCCTCCTCCTCCCCTCAGGCAGCACCACCTTTTTTCCCAACAGTTGGGCAATTGTCTGAGGAAGTGTAAAAGGGGAAAAACACATTCCTCTGACACAGCATCACTGCCAGGCACAGCACTGCAGGATGAGCCAACCTTACTGCTGACCCCAGGCTGAAAAAATCAAATTTTAGATATATAGAGATATAAATAGATAGATAGATTTTATATATATATAATTTTTTTGGCTATATTACAATATAGCCAACATTATATATAAATATAAATATAAATATAAATATAAATATAAATATAAATATAAATATAAATATAAATATAAATATAAA
>VZUI01005249.1:0-60410 GCA_013401135.1 Cettia cetti | reverse complement strand
CCCGGCCCCGCTCCCCCCGCCCGCCTCAATCCCGGCCCGGCCCCGCCGCACAGCGCCCCCTGGCGGCCCCGCCGCCGCACCGGGCTCGTCCCGGCAGCGAGCCCCGATCCCGACCCCGGCACGCCTGACCCCGACTCCAGCCTCGATCCCAACCCTGATCCCGGTCCTGGCCCGGCGAAGCCGGCTGAGCCGCCTCTCCGGTAACTTTCACGTGTTTATTGAGGTCGTGCATGTGCCCACACAGCGCCCGCCGCCCCCGCCGTGCCCCCTGCCCGGCCCGGCTCCGGAAAAGGAGCCAGAACAGTCTGAGGAGCTCAGGGCAGCTGCACCCTGCCTGCCCTCCTGCTGTGCCCACCACACATCCCAGGGAATCCCCAAATCCTTCACAGATCCTGCCACACATCACTGCCTGCCATAATCTCCCGCAGGAACCGAGGTGCATTCCCCATCCCAGGCAGCTGATGGGAATTTTGGCTGTCAGCAATGCCAGCTGAGCCGGGCAGGATGCTGCAGTATCACAGCACAGAGAACATCCCGTCTGGGACGTAGTAACACCTTTGTAACTGCAACAACTGCGCCATCACAGCCACCTCAGGCTTTTAGAGCAGGTGATTTTCTGTTCTGAGCAGAGGTCCTGTCTCACTGCTGATCTGTGCCAGCACAGCCCGCTACGTCCATGGGAGGAAGTTGCAGTGCAGGATCAGCCCCAGCAGCCAGTAGCCCAGGAAGAAGCCCAGGATGCTCTTGCTGAGGGGGGTCATAAATCGCCAGTTCAGCAGCAGCCTCACAATGGGGTTGTCCAAGGTCCCTTTCCCACAGGAACTGGGAGATTTACCCAGAAGAGGCTTCCCAGAGGTTGGATTATCAGTCCCTGTGCTCCAGAGTAAAGGTTCGTGTTCCTGAAGCAGGTGAGCTGGGAACCAGTACAGGATGGGAGAGGAGCAAGCAAGGAACCGGGTCAGCACCTGGAGACGATGGGCAGAGGAAAAATCACCCAAAGTGCTGTGACTGTCACTGCCCCAGCCCCACAAGGAATCCCCTCCGTGTCCTACCTGCACGTGCATGCAGAAGAATCCAAACACCAGCAGGGCCGTGGCGTGGACCACGTACACAAAAGCAGCAGGGCCACAAAATCCATCTCTTGCCTTTCCCTTCTCTTCACTCTTACTCCTCTCTAGACCAAGAGTCAGGCAGTGCCGGGGGTTTGTGCTGACGTAGGTCCAGGCAGCCCATGAGCCCAGAAGGGTGACAGGCAGAGCCAGCAAGAAATTTGGGATCTGTCTGAGCTCAAAGTACCTTAGAAAGCCCACGTTCCAGTAAGTGTCTTGGATATAGGAATAGACCACAGGGAAGCGCTGGGAGCACCAAGGGGGTTTATCCCCACCCACGCCTGCCACACGATAGCCCTTGTCCCGTGCCAGCTGCAGCAGGGGCTCGGGAATGGCCTGACCCAGGCCCGTGCCAGGCCCGCAGAACCTTACGTAGGCATAGTACTGAAACAAAGCAAAAGGCAGAAAAATCCCGGCACACATCAGGGCCGCTGAAGATGCCAGGCTAAGGACCTGCTTGCACAAGCAGAGGAGCTTCCTTCGGGATGCTGATCCCACCTGCAGCTGGAGGGCAAAGCGCTTGCCGCGGGAGTAGAGGAAGAAGCCAGCGTTAACCAGCCCGTTGGCACGGGCCCCCGAAGCCAGGGAGAAGAGCAGCCCACCGAGCCAGCTCTGCCCCTGCTCCAGCTGCCACATGGCACTGAAGGCCAGGAAGGCAAACATGCTCTCCGAGTAGGCAGCTGCCATGAACACGCCCGCGGGGCTGAGGGAGAAGAGCAGGGCGGCCAGGAAAGCCTGGCGGCGGTGGCGCAGCACGGCCCGGCCCAGCCCGAGCAGCGCGGCGGCCGCCAGCGCGGACAGCAGCGCGTTGAGCAGCGCGGCCGAGAGCAGCAGGCGGCTGCGGGGCTGCAGCTCCACCGGCCACGGCAGCAGCCAGCCCAGCGCCCGCAGGCTCAGCGGGAAGAGCGGCAGGAAGGCGCAGTTGTGCTCCAGCAGGTATCCGCGCTCGGCGATGAAGAGGAAATGCTCGGCGTCCCAGCGGCCCAGCCCGCCCAGCAGCCGCTCCACCAGCGCGTCCCACCGGCTCCCCGGGCTCGGCCGCGGCGGGGAAAAGGCGTCGGCAGCGTGGTCCGGGATCAGCAGGTTAAACACGGCCTGAAAAACGACACAGGGCTGGAGATGCTCCGGTACTGAGAGCACCGGGCAGAGCTCCTGGGGCTCAGACAAGGGGTGAGGGTGGCACCGAGGCCGGACTCCCTCAGGGCTGTGTGTAAAGATGCTTGTGGGGTCATGGAAAGGTGCAAACACAACGTTTTGGGGTATTTACATCTGAACAGAATAACAATCTGGGACAGATCCAGCATGAATCCCTGCAGAACTGGCCAGGGAAAGCTGCTCACAGCTGGGCTCGGTGCTGGCTGTCACAACCAAGCTCTCCCATGCCCAGAGCAGGATGTCTCTGGAAATTACTTGGGAGGAACATACAGGAGGAGATTATTGTTCCTTTTCTTTGAGATAAAACACACTTTGAGCCAAACCAGCCTGCTGCATCAGCAGCATGAAAACAGAACAAGTTACAAGGAAATTAATGCAATTTTACTTAACAGCAACCTGTAAGTAAAACCCATGGGTGCAGACAGTCTGTTGGCTCTCAAGAGATGATTTTCCCATTGTGCAGCACCAGCTCACGGATCTCAGGGGTACTGAAGGGAGGAGCCTGGGAGCAGCAAAGCCCAGCAGAGCCTCTCTGGCTGGAGGACAGACTTGCCTGCAGCAGCAGTGCCAGGGCCCGGCAGCGCAAGGAGAACCACACGACCTCTCGGAGCTGGGGGTCTGCCCTGCTCCACAGCTCCATCCCACACTCAGGAATTGCCTCAGGAGGTCACCGATGCCAGGGGAATTCTCCTTCCACTTTGGGAAACCTGGGTTGGTAAACACAGAGGACAAAGAAAGGAATTTGTGGCTTCAGCTTCATTTGTGAATTTTGCACCTTTATTTACTGTCAGGCACTTGAAAGGGTGCAAGTCTCTGTGAACAAGAAAGTCACCTATGGGAGAGATCATGAATCCAGGAGATGATGCAGAGACCTCTTTGATATTGTTCCTATTTAAAAAAATCCTTGACTTTTTAACCTTTGCCAAGACACCGAGGAAGAGAGGTTCCTGTGTGTTCTCTGACCCCACTCCTCACGGGGCCGGAGCAAATCCCTGGAGCAGACAGGCTGCTCGGCTGCCTCAGCAGGAACTCCAGCAGCTGGAGGCAGGGCTGCGCCAAGCATCCTCACACACATCCAGTTCCAACGCAGTGAATGGGATTTAAACCTCTTTTTCTTGGAATGGAGACAGAATTCATGTGGAACTCTGAGCGTAACCCCCGTGTAAGCAGTTGCTTGCTGAGTGGGGCTGCCAGGAGCTCCCTCCTCTCTCCTGCTCCCTGTTTGCCCCTGGGAAGCCAAGAATGGATTTACTCAGCTGGCTCCATGGCACCAGCCCTGCCAGAGCAGGGTGGAACTCAGGCACACAGCTTCCCCCAGCACAGGCAGCACCAGCAGGACACAAACTCTGTGCCACTCCATCCTCAGCACCTGCAATTTTCCAGTACTTTGGCAAAGCTCCTGGCACCTGCCTGCTGGGCACATTGCACACACGGAGTCCACCCATCCGCCTCCTCCTGCAAACCTTGCCTGAGGGATTTAAACCTCTTTGTGGAGCCTCCCCACTTCTGTGTCTACGTGTCCTGGGTGCCCTGGTGGCCCAGCTCTGAAGCCCTGGCCCCGAGCCATGGGAGGCAGGCAGGATCTGCTGTGCAGCTCTTTAAGATAAAACATTCCTTCCGTTGGTTCCCCAGCCACCAACTGCTTTTCAGTTTGAGAAACATGCAGCCCACAGCTCTCGCTGGGTCCCAGCAACACCACATCCTGCCCTGCTCTCTGCTCCAGCACTTTGTTACAGAGAAATCCCCAAATCGATCACTCCACAGCTTAAAATCACTGAGATTTCCCTATTGCCATTGTGGAGAAAAAATCCTGCCAGGTTGAAAGTGCATGAGAGGGCAGAGAGCAAATCATCAGCAAGGCAAAAAACTAAGATCCAAACTGGCTCACTGACAACTCCAATCCCCAACCACAGGGTTATGCTTCCTATTTAACCACAAATAAAAGTTTTGGGGTTGCTCCTGTTCCCCTTGTGCTCCCCAGCACTCACAAAGCAACTGGTGGGAGGCACATTCTCCTGCATCACGAAGCTGTGACGTTATTTTAAGCGAGGGGACACTTCAACCCAGCTGTAAACTCTTTTAAAGCACATTCACAGCTGCAAATCCTATTAAAGCACAGCAGCAAAAATTGTCCCGGCACTTTAAATATAGTTTTTTCAAAAAGCAGAGAAAAAGCCTCGCCTGAATGTGCCAGGAGAGCTCAAAGCAAACAGCTTTAAAAAGCCTGTTCCTGTCACGACGCAGCACACCTTGTGACAGAGCAAAGCCTTCAAAAGAGCTGCAGCCCACAAGCCCCGTTTGGATCCAGAACGCAGCATCGGGAATGGCTCTGCCCCAAAAATCCTGTGGGAAAGAGCACCTGCACGAACACAAAAAGAAGAGAGAGAGGCAGAAGGGCGTTAAAAATATTCCAGCAGAAAAAGACGCAAAGTCTTAACTAAAGATGTTTTTCTCTCTGGGTTCCGCGCTTCCCTCGGCTCTCAGCCGTGAATCAGCTTGGGAGCGGCGCTGAGAGCGGGATGCGAGCAGGGGCAGAGCAGAGCCGGGCGAACGGGGCCGTGCAGCCGCAGTGCGGGCCGGGCACCAGCCGGTGGCAGCAGCCGCTCGCCGCAGCGGCATTTCCCCGCTCCTGGCGGGGTGAGGAACCCTGCTCCAGCTGCATCCCAGCACAGCCTGAGTGCCCCTCTCCAACCTGCTGGGAGACTCAAGAGACGCTCCAGACACGTTTTAAAACCTCTTCTAAGCAGGGTGCCAAAGGAACGCAGCAGGATTTTGGAAATCCTGTTTGCCTGGTGCTGTTTCTGTGGGCCTGGCAGCTCTGGGCCATCTCTCCTGCCCGGTTCCAGCTGCTGGTCCAGAGGCTGCAGCTCCAGCAGTGCTTCCCTTGTATCTGGATGCAAACGGGAGTGTTTTTATCTCTTGTAACATCTCACTAAATCTGCTTTGGATCAGAACCCAGCTATGCCTGCCCCGCCTGAGGCTCGGCTGCAGCTCCACCACGGCTCAGGGACGGGACAACTCCTCGTGTGCCCAGCACACCCACGGAGCGCCAGTCCTGCCGCCCCCGGGCCGTTCTCTGACAGCGGCCGCAGGGGGTGCCCAGCGGGCAGGAAGGGGACACAGACCGTCCCCTCGAAGACAGGACAAGCCGGTGATGTGTGGAAGCCTCGGCAGGGGCTGGGTGGCGCTGAACGCACAGTGCGGCTGTTCCCAGGGTTGGGCACAGCTGCGGCCGGTGTGCTGAGGGAGTGGCCGCACACAGGAGAGCTCACCGGGCTGTCCCGGGGCTGTCTCCAAGCCCTCCGTTATCGTTCCTGCCACGCAGCGCTGCCTGGGGACACAAACCCCGCCCGACCCCGCGACTGAGCCGGGCCCCCTCCGGGCGGGGACGCCGGGGCGAGGCGTCCCGGCGGCTGGGCCCCTCCAGGCCTCACCGTGCGGCTGCTGCCGGTGCCGGACCGAGGGCGGCGGGGACACCCCGGCTCCGATCCCGGTCCCGACCCCGGTGCCGCAGCGCCCCCTTGCGGAGGGCCGGAGGGAGGAGGCCCCGCCCCCCTCGCGCTCCCCCTCCCCTCCGCCCCCCGCCCCACCTGAGCGCGCGGCGCGCGCGCGGCTCCCTCGCGCGCCGCTCCCTGGCTCCGCCCGCCGCCCCCACGCGCGCGCAGCTTCCGGTCACGCCTCTTCCGGCGTCACGTGGCGGCGGCGCGCGCGTGTGGGGAAGGGGCGGGCGGCGCCATTTTTGTTGAGGGCGGGCGGGGGACCGGGACCGGGGCAGGCCCGGGGCTGTGCCCCGCCAGCAGCAGCAGCACAAGGGCCTGAGGCGGGCAGGGCAGGCCCGCGGGAGCTGCGCCCTGCGGGGGTGCCGGGAGGGCACAGGCCCGGCTGTCCCCTGCCCCCGCACCCACGGACATCCCTCGTTCCCATTCGCTGGCGGCCAGAATGCAAATCCTTCGTGCTTTGCACCCGAATCTTTCCATTCCTAGAGGAGTTCGTTAAATGCCTCTCTCTGACCTGACCTCTCTGCCGTTCCCTATTTCTGCCAGCAAAGGAGAAAACTTGAGTTTACCCCAGGCCAGATCCCTGATGAAAAACTCTCCGGGTCTGGCCCTGCCCAGATCCACCCCGGGATGAAGGAGAAACCATCTCGGGCTGCTGAGTCCTTAAGGAGACTCTGAGTGCCTTTAATCGGGAATCAGACTTGGAAGAACTCGTGCTTTCTTTGCTAGCAAAAAAATGGGGAACAGCAGAGTGGGGTCCAAAAGGTGTTTCAAGGAATTCCTTGAACGGAAGGATTTGGGAACAAATCAGACCCAAAGCATCAAGGATTTGAGCTCCAGGCAGCCAAAGTCAGAGGTCAGGTGTGGTCCCCCAGTGCTACACTGTGAACACTGTTCCCATTTTACTCATTTCTCATCTCTGCCCTTTATTGTCACTGTTTTAGAAGTGCACATGGGCTGCGTCTGTGCACACACAATGAAGGGGGAGCAGAATTACCCCCTCGGATCCCTGGCTGTGTAATTCTGGTTAATGGGTCTTCAGGAGCACTCCTGCCTCTCCCCTCCCTCCCTCCCAAACGTGGCCTTCACTCCAGATTAAACCCACACAAGAAAAGCTGCTGATGTTACCTGCTTCCACTTCATTGATGGCTCCTTCCTGCTCAGGAAACGAAGCAGAACTTCCACATCCATTTCATCAGGTTAAACACAACTCCTGGAACACAGAACTGGATTATCAGGGAAGTTGGGTTTGCACTGACAGTGTGGCAGAACAGCAGAGTCCAACACAATCCTGCTCTCACACTTGGTTCCCAGCGTTTTCTAAAGCCAAGGAAGCCCAGCACCATTCCTGCCTTTTGAGCAATCCATTTGAAGGACTCTCCTGCCAGGAAGAGCTCCCACAATTCCTGCTGACAGACAAGACTTTTCAGGAAAAAGACTCTTTGATTCTGGCACAATCACTCCGAGGAATCTGAAGTTTGAGGAATGAAGGCTCTGGGAACTGAGAGCTCCCGAGGAGAGGACTGGGAAGATAAAACAAGGGGAATTTTTGAACAAAAATGACGTTCGCCTTTAAAAAAAGCTGCTGCTTCTTTAATGAGCTCGGAGCAGTTCTAGCTACCCTACTTCCAGTATCCACTGAGGACAAAGCCTCGGGCTAAATGAAATACCCGCTTCCAAAGCCCTGAAAATGTGCAGATCCTCATCCAGAGGGCCTGAACTTGGCCTGTTTGCTGAAGGGCCTGGGAGCTCTCTCTGCTGGGAAGCCCCGGCCTCGGGAGGAAGACAAGAGTCCATACCACGCTCCCAAGAAAATGTGAAAAATGCGAGAGGAATAAAAATTTTCCATTTTACAGAGCTGGGACCGAACTGCCTCCCTTCCCAGAGAGGCCCTTCCCTCCCTGGCAGGCACAGCTTCACCTCACGCTGCAAATCCCGAGACTGGGCAGCTCCTAAGGAAAAATTCCAGCAGGGAAAGCAAAGTCAGAGCAAGCAGCATCAGAGCTCCTGAGCAGGGCAGGCCTTGGGCATCACCTGGCAGCACTGAACTGCCCTCCCTGTCCTGCCAATAAAAAAAACCCTTACAAACATCTTACCAAGATTTAATGTACATTTATTCTTAACACGTGGAACATATAGTATAAAGATTTCATACTGAATAAATGATATTCATTAAGCCAAAAAAGGAAAAAAGGGAGGAATTTACATCAAGTTTTTAGCTACATCGTCTGAAATACAAATATGCAGAATTCATCACTGAAAAATCTCAATTGTGTTTCTTCATCAGGAACTTCAACTGAACCTAGAACTTTTTCACACCTCGATTAGAAAGAAAACAAAAACAGGAAAAAATAAACTATAAGTTGATTGGCTGCCGAGACAGCAATGACTTTATACACAGAGACCTGTACAGCATCCTCCAGGGAGGGATGTCTGGCAAGAGATTAAATAATTGTGTCTCGCTTTTGCAGGTCATCAACTCGTTAACTCGTCATACTATAAAGGGGTGGGAGGGGACAAAACTGCAGGAGTCTCAGGGTATGTGCAATGTACAACGTCATATATATATACACACGTGGCAGCGCTGGGCTGCAGCTAAAGGTTAAAACCAGTTCTAAGAGGTGATTTCAGGGTTATTCATACAATCAAGGAGGAAGAGAGAAAGAGGTCAGGGTGTTGTAGGTTCACACATTATACTTTGGGGGAAAAGCCTTTTTTTCTCCTCAACATTAACTAAAAACATTTTTAAAAACTACAGCTTGCTGCTGATCCAGCGTTTTTTTCTTTTTGTTTTTTATCCATGTGAGACATTATTACAGTATGTTTACAGTTTAAGGTGTACAGTACATGGAGTTCTACACGCTACTGCACAGGCCTCCCTTGGACAAGGTCTGTTCACAACTGGTAACTTCTTGGTTCCTGCAAGATTGTGAATGTACAACGATAAACCACACAGAGTTCAGCAGTCACTTTTTGTCCTTCAGAGTTTACCATTAAAAACAGTTATGAAAGTGGTGCCTGTCAATGGGATAACACGGCAAGTCGTCTTTCCCCAAACTCACTGTAAACGACAGTAACTTTGGTTAAAATAAAAAAAGTCTTCTATGTAGACAGAACTTTGTCTCCTTTAATAAGGGATTCAGGACAGATTTGAAGGGCAGGGAAGGGGGAGAGGGGCCGGGGACATCTTTCCCCGAGGGAGAAGCAGGACAGCGCAGGGCAGACAGTGGATTCTGAGGTGGTTTTGCATAAATAAAGGGCAACAGTCAGTTTCTAAGTTCTCCACTCACGCACACGCACACGGGGGCTCGGATCCCACAGCTGTCATGACTGGCCAATTAAAAACAGTACATCACAAATAACTTGTGAAACCAAAGAGTTCATCAAAGGCGACACGGAGATGTCCAAGAGCCGCGACTCGTACAAGGTGAACTCCGAGTGGTTCTCGTCCACCTTGGCCAGGGCCAGCAGCGCGCGGGCGGCGCGGCGCATCATGTCCACGCTGGTGGCCTCGAAGGGCGGGCTCTGCATGTGCATCAGCCCCGCCTGGCTCTGCTGGAACTGCGTGGCGGCCAGGCTGTCCTCCAGGAAGCCCAGCAGGTTGCCAATGCTGCCCTTCTGCACAGCAATGGCTCTGGCAGCCAGGCTGTCCCCCTGGGCCAGGTTGGCCAGCAGCACCACGGCCATCTCCCGGCACACCGGGTTCTTTCTGTCACTGAGGAACCGCACCATGGTGCTGTACAGCTTCTCCAAGCGGCTGAACGGGGGCGTGGCGAGGATCAAATCCACGTTGTTGTCCTGGATGCTGAGTTTGCTGAGTGTTTCCAAAACCAGTCTCTGAGGGGAGAGGACAGCGTTGGGTCCCAGTGTCGGAAAGGGATCCTGGGCCTCTGCTGAGGGACACACTGCCCAGTGGAGGAGTCCATCCAGGATAGGCAAACAGATGCTTTCCGGGTAAGGGGAGAGGTCCAGCTGCCCAGAAATGTTGGCCAACGTGACCAGTGTGTTTTCACGCAGCATCTCCAAACAGTCCCACCACCACTCCACCTTGTTGCAGCTCACCCCTTGGTCCTGCTCCTCCTCTTTCTCGTAGGTCAGGGGGGCCTGTTTGCGTTCTGGATGCTTGTGATGTAGGAGGATCAGTTTCCCTAGAATCAGCAGCAGCCCAGGGTGTTTGGACATTTCAAAGTCATTGCCTGGCACAAATGATAAACTCCTGATGATGTTGGAGACACAGATGCAGCGCTTGGCCAGAGAGTCCTGCCAGTCCAGGAGGGTGCAGAGCGGTGTCTCGTCCTTACTGTGGGGTTCATCCTCCAGGATTTTTATATTTCTGTGGCTCTGAGCTGGACTGATGACAAAGGGAAACTTGCTGCTCTCCTTCACCGTTTCCGAAGCTTTGACCTCTTCCTCCTCCCCTGCCAGGGAGCCCGGGCGTGCCGAGAGCATGTCGTCCATGGTGGCAGTTATCCTCTTCTCCGAGGAGCCGTCGGGCGCAGGAGCCTCTCCTTCCCTGGGGCTCGGGTTGCTCTCGGCTGCTGAACGTTTCCTCAAGGCAGAGGAGCAGGAAGCTCGTTTGTGAAGCAAGGGCAGCTCTGTCTTGCTCTCAAAGTGTGTCTGGATGTGCTCGGTGGTGTCCCCGCCGCCGATGCGCCAGTGCAGCAGCCCGCTGTCGAACTCCTGCACCCGCCCCAGCTTGTCCGAGTAATCCACCACAAAGGGGTCGTTCTTCTGCACCACCTTCACTGGAAGCTTGTCAAATTTACTCACTAGCTTCTCCTCGCTGCTCTCTAGAGGTACTTTGTCCTTGCTCGAAAACGCAGCCTCCTCCTCTTCCTCATCCTCCTCTTCCTCCTCACAGTTCAGGCTCCGTGGCTCATCGTCCTCCTCCCCTTCTTCAGGGGAGGAAGCTGAAGATTTGCAGAACCTTTCTGGATCTAATAGTGTTCTTTGCCCTGGGTCTCCTACCTCGTATTCCTTCAGGATTCCAAAGATCTCTATCAGGCAGCGCCGGAAATATTCCACCAAGAGTTCCAGCAAGCCTGGCAGCTACAGGGGAGGAGAAAAACAGGAGGGGAGGAAGGAACAGCAATCAGAAAACAACTAAGGCCAACGCACGCAGGGCATAGAATTTAAGCAGTGCTCACAATTAATGGTGCTTCTCATGCTGGCAATAAATGGTGCAGAAGAGAGGTTTTTGTCCTCTGAGAAAAGCGACAAAAGCAGACGCTGGCTGTCAGTATGCAAAGTGCCCCCCTGCACAATGCCCTGTGCTCTCGGTTGTATCTCCCCCCTCAGTTAACTCCCAGGGAGGGCCTTTGCACATATACAGATCACTCAGGCCACGGAGTGACCGCTCACAGCTGCCCACACCCCACGCTCCAGGTACAGAGCCTGCCGGAGCTGCTCATTGCCACCTCGCTGACAGAAACCCCTGCAGCATCAGCACTTCAAAGACCTGCCCCAGAGAGCATCTGCACCCACCTGGCTGAGGTTGAAGGTCATTATGCTGTTGTCATCATAGAGCAGGATGTTTATGGTATCTAAGGCCCACGTACTTTCAGCCAGCAGCCCCGACTTCAGAGACATCATCACTCTCCAGGCTTCAGGAGTTCCTGTAACATAAACACATGATACTTCCAGCTCCTGGAGTTTCAAAACAAAAAGGAGACACTTGATACTGCCTTTTGGACCTGTGAAGAGCAGATCCTGGTTAGGATGATGTACAGGCTGTGCCACCACCAGCCTGCCCGCAGGCAACGCCAGAATAAAGGCTCAGAACACAATTTACCTGCAAAAATGCCTTTTTTTTTGTTTGTTTTTTTCTTAACACCAGCAGAGCCCCTGTGCTTAGCAGGACTGTACCAAAGGGCCAGGGCAGCAGCAATCCCTCGGAAGGCTCCAGCAGAAAGGCAGGAGTTTCCCCTTACCGATATCTTTTGCCGTCAGCCGCCTCCTCTGCTTCAGCACAGGCTGCGTGGCTTCCACCGAGCCCGGCGGGAAGGTGATGTCCCGTCGGATCATGGGAGGCTGGACAGCTGCTGGTGTGATGTGCGAGGCAGGCACGGGCGGCCCTGCCTTCTGCATCTTCATCCCCGAGTGCAGGAACGGGGATTTACTGGGAGAAGTGCGGTTCTCCAGAGGTCTGGGCAGAGGTGCTGGGCTGGATACCTGAGGAATGTGATTCTGCATGCTGGGGGGGGTCTGGTAGTTGGACTGGGGGGGCCTGGTCATGGGGGGCACGGGGGCGGAGGGGCCGTAGGGAGGTTGCCGGTTCCCGTGGGAAGGCCATGGTCCCTCGTGGTTGACCCTCTGGTCTGAATGCAGGATTTCATCTGTTCGAGTGACCCCGTGGTAGGCGGGGCCCTGGGGCGCCGCGCCCGAGCTCTGCCGGTTGGGGTAACTGCCGTAGCCCAGCTCGTTCCTGCCCTGCCACAGGGCCCCTTGCTGGGGCCCCTCGGGGGCCGGCTGGATGGGGCCCCCCATCATCTGCGGGGGGATGTTCTGCTGGGCGCCGGAGCCGGGGGCGGCCGAGACCCTGTCCCTGCCGAACTGGAAGGGGAACTGGCTCTGGCCGGCGCGGCGCTCGGCGGGGTAGGTGCTGCCGTACTGGTTGTACAGGTCCTGCTGCGGCGAGGGCTGCGCCGGCGGCTGCTGGCTGGGCTGCTGTGGCTGCGCCGGGGGCAGCTGCTGCTGCGGCTGGCCCTGCCCCGAGCTGTAGGGAACGTTGTAGAGCTCGCCCTCGTGCCGCTTGGCGGGGAGGCCGTAGCTGCCGTCCATCGGCCGCTTGTAGTTCTGCGGGAAGAGAAAGGCACGGATGAGGTGAGGTGAGTGGGAACTGGGGGTTGTTTTGCTCTGAGGGGTTTTAAGCGTTGGAAGGTGGTGGAATCACCGTGCCTGGAGTTCTCCGAGGAACGCCTGAGCTCGGCGCTTTGCCCCGGGTGAGGAGGCGGTGATCGGTCACACGTGGGACTCATTGATCCCAGAGGTCTTTTCCAACCTCAGTGATTCCATGAAACAAATGAGCCAAACCTCTGAGCACCAGCCCCAGAGCCAGAGGAGCTGCCCCACGGCATGGCCTGGGAGAGGCTCTGTCTCCTTGTTGGCCGTATCCGATGTGAGAGTTGGATCGGTTGTTCCATTTCACAAGCCAAGGCCAATTCCTTGTGGCTGCCTGGGGAGTTTCCCTGTCGATTCCACAAGGATGCCTCGGGGGCAGGAGTCTGCCCACAGAAAGGACTTTCCTGCAGAAAAGGCTCAGCTCTACTCTGCATTCACCACAAACCAGACTAGATACTGGCACTTGCTTCCTTCCACATCCAGGAATTTTATCAGACCCTATTTCTCTCACATTTTCCAGATTTCTGCTGAAGTATCAGACAAAATGCATTAAAAATTGTTGTACTTCCTGCGTCTTCCTTTCCTGTGGATTTCAAAACACGTTGCTGAAAGGAGCAAGAAGGCTTCTCACCCCTAATTCTTTCAAGTGCAAACAGAGAAAACAGCCAATTGCTGAGACCAAATTAAAATCCAGGATCTCTCTTGCCTCCAAGGTCTGAGCTGTAGCTGCTGTGGAGGCTATTCAGACACTCCACGGTCACAACTGGCTTCAGATGGAGCTCTAGGGCTTCAAAGATGACAAGTTCCAGAGTAACTCGAACTCTTGGCTCTGAGCCCCGTGGCTCTGGTTGCAAAGCCAAACTGCAGAGCAGTTGGAATTATTCTTAGCACAGCTCAATGAGTGCCCTCTCTATACTCTCCTAAACCATAGAACTTAAAATTATTAGGAAAACATTATGGGTCCTGGCATGGATGCAAGGAGCAAGTTGTACGTGAGGATTATAGAAAGGGATACACATTCATTCAAACTGTCCTGAAACAAACCTGATGGGTTTGGGAACAGTGAGGAGGAGGAGACAGCAGGGCAATGGAGTCTGAAGCCAAAAAATCCCCTGGTTTGTGCAGAACAATCCACCTGAACCAGCTCTCCTGACCCATCCAGGACTTACTCCAAAGAAAAGTAATCACTTGGACCAAAAGGACAGAAACATGATGGGATTCAGAAAGTTCCAGAGGGACAGAGAAGCCCAGTAAAGCTTCCTGATCCTCTGCAGCCTGACTAGAGCATGCAAACTACACAACCTCCATTCTCAGAACACGATTTTGTTAACACAGCCCTAGGAACATTTAATTATAACTTTTTAAAATTGTTTACAAATGGGAAAAAAAGTCTCCTGTACAAATCAGGCTGGACAGGGCTTGGAGCACCCTGGGAAGGTGTCCCTGCCCATGGCAGGGGGTGGCACTGGACGGGCTTTAAGGTCCCTTCACTCAAGGCAATGTGTGATTCTGTGATGAGGTACCTAAATCTTCACATTCATAAAGCAAATGCACAGCCCAGAGAGTTTTCACCTTCCCCTCTTCACAAACAGCAGAAATAAAACTCTCAGCTGGGCCAGTCAGGATCTCTGGGATCACCCACCTGCTGCTGCTGCTGATACATGGTGGTTTGCTGGCTGGGGAAGGGGCTGCCCGAGGATGTGCCTTGAGTGGAGAATTGATTGCCATAGGAATCATGTCTGGAGAAGAAAGAGATGTGTCAGTGTCACTGTCCCAGGCTGGGAGCCCCTGGTGGGGACAGCAGCCCCTGGCACAGACCTTTGCTGCTGCTGCTGCTGCTGGGGGTAGCGGCTGGGCGAGTACATGCCCGACTCGGGCGTGGAGGGCAGGATGCTGGGCTGGGGGGTGCCGCTCCCCAGGCCGCCCTCGGGCCCCATCCCGGGCTCCGTCCTGCGGGGAAACACAAGAGAAAACCCCACGGGCACTCAGGACCCCTCGGTGGACACGGGGTGCTCAGCACAGGCACACGGCGAGCAGCTGTGACCCGTGTCCCCAGGGCAGGGCTGCACCCACCTGACTCTGTCGTAGGGCGCGCTGTAGGAGTAGTGCTGCCGCTGCCCCATGGCCATGCTGCCCATGCCGGGGCCGGCGGCGCGGTTGTAAGGGTCACCCATGCCACTGTTGGGGCCCTGCCCTGAGGACATGAAGGGATCGCTTCCTGGAGCTGCAACAGAAAGAGAATCGCTGAACACACCCACCTCTGCCTCAGGAAAAGACATCTGAGGGCTGGGGAGGAAGGGCGAGCAGGGGAGTGTCCTGCAGCACGTTCCAGACAGGGATGAGGGCTCCAGGAGGAGAGGATCCCTCACCTTTCCTCATGCTGCTGTAAGGATCTTTATTTGGCTCGTAAGACATGCGACCCATCATGTCAGAGGTATTCATGCTGGGCTGGTACCCTGGATTTGGAGTCATGGAGTTCCGTTTGGGGAATGCAGGATCACTGCCATCTGCAAAGGCATCCTGAAGGCCCACGGAGTTACTCCTGTTCCAAAAAAATCCCCACATTACAGAGGTCCATGGTGGTCCTCAGGATACTCTTCCTCACATGCTCCCTCTTCAGGTGTTGCCATCCCCTCCAAGAGTCACGAGGAACTGCCCTTCAGCAGTGCTGTCCTCAGACCCAACCCCAAAATTTAAGAATATTCACATACAATGTTGCTGTGAGCCATGAGGGAAGGAGCAAAGTGATGGAGTCCCACCAAAACAGGTAGCCAAGGCCCCAACATCTGCAGCAATGACCCAGAGGGAACCCCACCCCCAGCAGTGGTTCCATACCTGATGCCTGGCAAAGGGGGCATCTGACTGTGTGGCGTCGACGCTGGAGTTGGTGGCTTCAAGTCTCCTCCTTCTGCCATGGAGCTGCTGGTGGACTGAGGTGTCTGAGGGCCCTGCATGGAGCCTGAACCCGCTGCAAGAGGAGGAACGTGGGGTGAGCAGCTTTGCACCCTATGGATGCAACCCTGAACCTCCCAGAACATCAGCCTCGAGAAGAGAGAGTCCTTTGAGGAGGAGACAGATGAAATACGGCCAAAAAAAGCACGGGGACCTCAACAGTTCAAGGACAGGCTGGGCCAGGCTCCCCAGAAGAACCTAAAGCTGAGAGGTTGTGTCTCTGCTCATCTTAACCCTGTTTCCTTTTCCACAGCATGGCCCTGTGTGGTGCTTCCCAAGTTATCCCATCAGAGGCTGATGCTCTGGGGAGCACCACATGGCAGGAATATGGAGCTTCCTGCCAAGTGACAATCACTGATGTGCCTGTCACCTTCACATGCCCCCAGCCAGGAGGGTGGGGGTTTGAACCCTGTCTTGGGAGTCTCAGGATCTCCCCAGTAATGGAAACCTCAGCTGAAGCCACCAAGTAACTGAACAAGGCTCCTTCTAGAGCAGTGAATTCACCAGTGAAGCACCACTCCCAAGGATTCCTGGAATAGGGAATGCTGGAGATGCTGGATCTTTCACTGAAGGACAAAACTCGTCCAGCAGGTTCCCTGCAAGTCCCAGCCTCCTTTCTGCTCCACTGAGCTTTGACCAAACCCCCGTGTGTAATCCAGCTGTGCTGCAGCTCCAGCAGCTCTCCCCTGGCCCGGGATCGCTGTGACAGCATCAGCTCAGGTTCAGCCGCTCCTCGCAGCTGGCAAGAGCTGAACTCTTAATTAATGTTTCCATTAGTTCCCGTCCCCAGCACCCGATATCCCTCAGCTTCAGCCCTGCTGGTTGATGAGTCATTTCAGCTATTCATTAAAATCCTCCGAGGTCATGTCCAGGGCATGTTTGTTTACACCCCACCTTCCTGGCACCCTGTCCTCTGCTCTGCGACTCCCTCCCGGCCGGGGAGCTCTGGGAGGAGGAAGGGCAGTGGCAGCTCCTGGGGAGTTTCATTCACAGCCCCTCCCTGGCAGCCCAGCCCCGCTGCTTCCCCCAGGAATTCACTCTGGTGCTGCTGGCACGGCAGGAAGAGGCTCCGAGACATTCCCCGAGACATTCCCTGTGCTGCTGCCATTTGCTGTTTGTCCCCACCTCCCGCCGTCCCTCCCACTCACAAATTCACACAGAGCTGGAGCAGGGCCAGCTCCATGCTCTGGGAATTCAAACCCAAGGTGCCTCCCTGGGGACTCTGCCAGAGGGAACCTGCTGGGCTTTCAGGAAACTCTCACTGTCCATGAGGGAATTCCCAGTTCCCTCCAGCCAGGATCTCTGGGAACACTTCTGGGTGTTGAGGGGTGTGATGGACACTGCATGGAAGGGCTCTGGCACCAGGAGTTCCACCCCTGCAGCCTCAGGAAGTGGTTAATGGAGAATGGCACAGTGCAATTCTCACCATTCCCAGCGTTCTGCAGGAGTTAATTTGGCAGACTGGGCTGAAATGAAGAGCAAACCAATGCCAACAGGTTGTGAGGTCTGCAAGGAGAGCAAACCATATCTGTGGGACAGCAAAGCCCTTCAGCCAAATGATGAAATGGCTTCAAAATGTCCTCCTGTTGTCCACAGGTTTCCAAACAGGGAATTTATTCTGATCCAGGCAATTCCCTGGGGGACAGGACTGTGTGGGGCCTGCAGGACACAGCCCTGGAAGAGCAGCATCCATGGGACTCCACACTCCCCTGGGGCTCTTCAGCCTGGAGCTGGGCTGAGAGAGCAACTTCTGTCCTGCCCTACACCCCCAGGGCCTGAGAGGAAGAAAAGGAAAGTGAAAGAGGAGCAGGGACACGCTGAGTGATTCAGCATAAAGGATCAGAGCCACCAGCCAGGCTTCAGTGCTGCCTCTGCACATTCCCAGCTGTGGGAGTCTGGAGCAAGGCGAGTTGAGAGAAGGGTTTGTGTTGGAAATACAGCAGAGTCTTCTCATAGCAGGACCCAAACATGCAGAGTTTGGGGTAAGAGCCCTGTAAATTCCTTCTGCTGATGTGCTGAAGCAGGAGCTCAGCCTAGAAGGCAGAGCCAGGCCCTACACAAACACCACGTGAGCTAAAACAAAACAAAAACTGATGCAGCACCTAATCCACTCTGACACACACCTAGAGATACAACAGGTCTAAAGTGGCTTCCTAAAAGTCTCATCTGTCTCCAAATAAACTCCAAATGCTCTCAACATCTTTGTTGCACTGCCTCAGGGGGGGCAAGAAAGAGGTTTTGGAAAGAAAGTGGGGTTGGATTTGTGGTCTAGTTCAAGCAGAACTCAGACACCACTGAGCAGAGGTTTAGTCTAATGGCACAAAAGTTACTTTATCTTGCAGAACACACCGAGGCTGAAGCTCCACTGGGACAGGTTTCCTGACCAGTGACAAGACATGATTTAGTTCTTAACAAAAACTCCCCTGTAGCTGAAAGGAGAGAGAAATGTGGTGCCCAACAGAGCACTGGGACAAGCCCACTGTCACTGAAGGGTTCAGCAGGGCTGGGACACAACTGCACTGCAGTCAAAAGAGGTTCATTATTCCACTCCTCAGGAGCCAGACAAAGATGGTGCCAGGTTTCCAAAAAGGCATTTTTTTGCAAACATTATAGAACTTCAAAGCAGACCAAGTTTTTATTTCACCTACATGAGCAGGCTCCTGACCAGAAAAAGTATCTGAAGTTTTTTAGTTATAAGACAAACTGGAAAACTCAAGCTTAAAGAAGAGTTGGCAAATTCAGCAGCAATTCAGGCAATGAACTCAATGCAAATGAGACAGAAAGGATCAGACTTTCCAAAGACTAGAGAGTACAACGTGCATGGCTGGCCTGGATGTCTTTTCTTTTTTTGTTTAACAAATCTGAATTGAGCATTACACTAAATATTCTAAAACAGGAGCACCCCATCAAATCTGAAAGAACATTGAAGGTTCATTTTAAAGGGCCTGACTCCTAAAGCAGCCAGCTTGTTGTAGGCCTCCCGTGCTCTGTGCACAGAGCCTCACAAAGTCCTCCCTGCTCCTGTTGAGGGCTGAGAGCAGCAACTCCTGAGGAAGATGAGTGCACACCCACATCCAGCCTTTCCTCCCACTGGCATAGTCCAAACCAGCACAGCTTTTGCAGTGGGTTCCCAAACACCAGCAGTAACACGGGCTGCTGTTGGAATCACCTTGCAGGGAAACTCCAGAGCTCTCTCTCCACCAGATTCTCACCAGGCAGAGGTGCAGCAGCAAGCAGAGAGGTGTGTGTGTGTGTATTTTTAGGTTTTCCTTTTTCTCAAGCTTAGTCCAAAGCTTGGACACACAAAACTGAACTATCTCAAGAGGCTCAACTCCCTCCCAGTCTCGCCCACTCCCACATTACCAAAGCATTTTTATTCCACACAACCAGAGAACAGGTGGGGCTTTTGTGGCAGTTTGGACCAGCCTGGCCCACAGCACAGTGCCAGAGACCCTCCTGCTCACACATCCACTGCACACCTCAAACCAGGGCATGGCCTCACCTGGAGATGGAGGTTGGATCTTGGTCTGGGACTTCTTTGAATCAGCAGCTGCAAAGATGTCAGGAGGGGGGTCCTCGCCCCTCTCGATCTTGCACTCAAAGGCGTACAGACACTGGATGTACTGCTTCTTCAGCGAGCTGGCCGCGCTGCTCGACGTGCCCACGTTCAGGTTGGTGGCCAGCTCACGCCACTTCTTGTTTTTGTTGACCTGCACAACAAAACAGGAGGCTCTAAACTCCAAATCTTAGCTGTATCTCCTCCAAGAGAAGTCAACCCTCCCCAGCTCACACAAAGGATGCAGTGAGGGCTAAGCAGAGCAACCCCAAAACTACTGAACTCCCTTCTTCACCTACAGAGAACTTTTCAGATTTACAGGGACAGATTGCAAATCAAATTAGTCATGAGGTCAGCTGACAGCCAGATGCAAAGACAAAGACAGTGTCACCAATCTTTGCACTGGACAAAGCAGGGAAAAAGGGCTTGAATTGGATCTGGCCACAGACTCTTCTCACCCTGACAAAGGGAGAGCAGACATCTGGCTCACTTAAAGGGTGCTGGGTTTTATTTACAGAAATAAAACAGAGCTAAAATGCATCTAAACGGAAATTCATGGCTCACATCTGGCCACAAAGCTGATTTTTGTGCTGTGGGCAGCTCTGTCCCCTGGCTGGGGTCACTGACCTGAGTCAATCCCCCGATCTCCTTGACAGAGATGTAGAGCCTGTACAGGTCCAGGGGCTTCCTGCCCACGGCAGGCAGGTTGGTCATGCCCATGGCCTTCTCCTCAGTGAAGGCCAGGTAACGATCCACCCACAGCTTCCTCTCGGGCTCCCCACCCAGCTCGTACAGCTTGGTGATCTTCTCGTTGGTTGTAGTAGAGGAGCTGGACTTCTAGGAGAAGGAAAGAGAGATCAGGACTGAGCAGCACAACAGCAGCTCCTCCATGTCCCAGGTGTCATCCTGGCCCTGCTGCCCCCCAGTCTGATGATGCTGTCCCTGAGCATGCTCTTGTGTCTTTCACCACCTGGAGCAGAGGCAGAGATGGCTTTGGCAATCCAAATCCTTACTTAAAAATGAGTTCCCAAACTAGAGGTGTTCCTCAAACCTGATGATGTTCCAGGTGAACCCTAGATCCAAAACTCAATCGTGTTCATGGCACATGAGATGATCCTTCCACAGCACAGACCAGGACAAAGCAGCCCTGACTTGTGGGCAAGAGCATTTAAGTCCTCTTTTGCCATAAATAAGAGGGGCAGATGCCAGAACATAGGAGCAGAAGCGAGAGATCCCCTGGATCTTCTTGCTGCTGGCACAGGGATCAAACCTGCTGAGCATCTGTTTTCCTTCAGGTAGCAAAGGAGGAGACCAGGGGCTCAGAAACTGCTTTTTTTGGTGGTTCTTTTGAAACTTGTAGCAGCAATGCAAAGAAAAACAGTCCCTGAAGAACTTGTTTGCCTCCCTCGTCTGGCTTTAATACAGGATTAGTAAGAGGTTTGTTTGTGAAACAACTGCAACACTTTAGTTACCACGTCCCAGCTGAGAGCTGCCTTGCTCCAGGCCCACTCCACCAACAAACTCAAGTTTGTTTACGCTGCTTTTGGCAGTTTCACTGTGGCAGGTAATAATTCCTAATACTGAATTTGTTTTCCAGGTGAAATCCATGATTCCCACAGGACTGGGAAACGCTCTCCTCCATTTCTCACACTGTTCAATCCAAGGGAACACACAACACATGGCTTTATTTCCCTGGATGCTGAAGAGGATGGGAGTCAATAAAAACAAAACCCAGAACATTTTACCTTTGACTTGGATTCTGCTTTGGGCGTCCCATCTGCCTTGTTGTTCATTTTAGTTGCAGGTGTTAATTTGACATCCCCGAGTCCCATCATTTCAGGGCTTGCTGCCATCCCTGGGAAGTTAAAGGAATCTTTAACACTGATTTTCCTTCCAGTGGAATTAAATCAGTGCAATGAAATCCTAAAGCTCTGGCTTACCTGCAGAGTTGTTGGCCATGTTCCCTCCCATGGGGTAGGGTGGGCCCTGGGGGTTTATCATGCCAGCCATGCTGTTAATTCCCTGCCCATAAGGAGGTCCAGTGCCCATCATTCCCCCCTGATTCATATTGGGATAACCAGGAGGCCTAGAGGAAGCAAGGAAGAAATAGATGCTTACTTCACACCATGTATTATTAAGCACTAGGATATTGCCTTCTGAGGAAGCAGTTTTGCTAAAAGAAACCTAAAAAGGACATGGAGAAGTGACTTGCCCCAAACCATTTTTCCAAGAGAAGAACAAAGATCAGGTGTTCTTGTAAAGCTCAGTACCCAGAGCCCAAGCCACATTCTCAAGAGAAAAGGGGATGCAAACCCTTTGGAAAGTGGGACTTGAGCTCTGACCATTTTCACCCTTCATCTTGTTCTCCTACATCCACAAACTGAGCCTCATTCCAGTTGTTAAATTGCCTTTAACCTGCAGACTCTGCAGCCCTGGGCAGTGAAGTGAGAATACAGGATTTAGAATCATGGAATACTCTGTGTTGGAAGCGTTGTTTTCCATTTACTGCAAACCTCCCACACAACTGTGGCTCAAACTTCTTCCTCAAAGGGACAGGCTTGGGTGCCTTTATTGGGGTTTGGGAACTTGAGCCTTGGCAGCCACAGGTAAAAGCAGGAGGTTGCAGGAGCAGCCCTCGGGTGAGGATAAAGAGCAGTGTTCAGTCAGATAATGAATATATCCACCAGTTCTGGGGGAACCCAATTTAGGAGAATGTTCATGGCTCCCATGGCCACACACACCTACTGTGAAATGGGCAATAAAGGAAAAAACAACCACAGAAAACAGTGCAAAGATCAGAGCTGAATTCCAGCTCCTTTCCCACAGCTGCTCATCAAGGCCCTAAAAGGAAGAAGTTCCTCATACTGGACAAGCAATGCCTTGGATCACACACACAGCTGGGTGGCTGCTGGATTTAGGGGCTGCAGCAGGGGCAGAGTCTCCAAGTCACCCAGGGAACAGAGAAGACCAGAAAGTGAAACACAAAAATAACTAAAGGGATCTCAGAGTTAAATAATTTCACCTATGAACATAAAAAATTCCCTAACTATGTCATAAATTACGTATAGAGTGCTGGAATGGTTTAAGCTGGATAGACTCTAAGGATCATCCCCCTGTTCTACCCTCACCATGGGCAGGGACAACTTCCACTACCCCAGGCTGTTCCAAGCCCTGTCCAGCCTGGCCTTGGACACTTCCAGGGATCCAGGGGCAGCCACAGCTTCTCTGAGCATTCCAACACACAGCTCCCCCAGGCTTTACTCTGTTCCTTTTTAACACCTCACTTGAGAGCCAAACCTCCAGGAAGGCCCAAACACCTCCGGAAGGGCCCAAACACCTCCGGAAGGGCCCCAAACACCTCCAGAAGGGCCCCAAGAGCTCCAGAAGGGCCCCAAGAGCTCCAGAAGGGCCCCAAGAGCTCCAGAAGGGCCCCAAGAGCTCCAGAAGGGCCCCAAGAGCTCCAGAAGGGCCCCAAGAGCTCCAGAAGGGCCCCAAGAGCTCCAGAAGGGCCCCAAGAGCTCCAGAAGGGCCCCAAGAGCTCCAGAAGGGCCCCAAGAGCTCCAGAAGGGCCCCAAGAGCTCCAGAAGGGCCCCAAGAGCTCCAGAAGGGCCCCGGCTCCTCCGCCAAGGCCCAAAGCTCCTCCGCCAAGGCCCAAAGCTCCCCAGAAGCCCCTCTGAGCGTTCCCCCCGGTGTGTGCTACTCCACAGCCCCCGTACCTGTTCTGGATGGAGTTGGCAGCGGCGTGCATGGCGGCGGCGGCGGCCTCCTGCGCCTTGCGGTTCATGCCGGCGGGCGGGGGGCACATGCCGCTGCCCACCTGGGGGGGCATGTTGGCCATGTTGGGGCCGTAGGGCCGGCTGCCCATGGCGGCGTGGCCCATCCTGCCCGGGGGCAGCCCGCTGTACGGGGGCACCCCGCTCTGCCCGTGCATCTGGCTGCCCGCCCCCATGGGGGTCATGCTGCCCGCCATGCCCGGGCTGGGGTAGTTGGCGTTGGACATGGCGTTGTAGTTTGGCTGCCTGGGGTAACCTCCTGGGGAGAGACGCAGAGGGGAGCGCGGCATCAGTCGAGCGGTTTGGTTTATGAATCACCATAAAAATCTTCTATCGGCAAATATTTAAAGATTGCTAACAGAGATGAGGGGGAGTGTTCACACCTCAACACAAAGTCAAAGTACTTGGATATAAGCCACGTAAAATGTGTTTTGACACAGCCAAGTAACAACATCGATTCAGAAGCTGCCTGAAACTCTCCCAAACCTCAACCCAGTGCACAGAGCTAAACGATCCAGGACAGGATGGAAAATCCCACATTAACCCTTCCCAAAACAGGCACCACACTTCTTCATCTTCCTCTCCAAAGAGAGCCATCCCTTTGTCACAATTACATGTGATGCACAACCTGCTTATTAAATAGGGAGAAAGGATCCTACTTTTACAAGTGCAGCTATCCCTGAAAGCAACATATCCCATCAACCTCAACAGGAGCAAAGCTCTGGTTGGTATCACCCACAGATTAAGAGGGAAAAATCAAAACATTTATCATGGAATCATGGAGTGGCTTGGAAGAGACCTTGAAGATCATCCCATAGGCAGGGACACCTTCCACTATCCCAGCTTGTTCCAACCTTGCCTTGAACACTTTCAGGAATGGGGCAGCCACAGTTTCTCTAGGCAACCTGGGGTCCCAACAAGACATCAGGACAGAGAGAGGCCTTTGCTGGCCCAGTTCCCACCTTGAGGTCCGTACTGCCCGCCCTGGGGTCCGTAGCTCCCCATGGAGTTCTGCTGGTAGGGCCCCATGCCGGCGTGCATCTGTGCTCCCGAGGACTGCCGGGGGGATAAGGCTGAACCAGGCTGGGGGGAGCTGTACTGGGGCATCTGGGGGTTCCTCTGCATGTACCCTGCACACCAGAGTGAGCAAATTGTTAGTGCAAAGCATCCAGAGCTGCCACTGCACACGCATGTTCCAGGCAACAGCCCCAGCACTGACAAAATCCTTCCAGCAACAGCCTCCACACATTTTAGTGGTTGCATTAAGGAGGCAGTGTTATCTGAGCAGATAACAGATCCAATTTCCTGTCTTAGTCAGAAAAAAAACCTCTTCAGTGTTGCAGCAGAAGCCAGTACAGCTCTGCAAATCCTTGGGGCTTCTTGTTCTTGGTTTTTGTCCACTTGTTTGTTTTCTCAAGGTGACAACTCTATACCTTCAGCCAGGAGAGCTGAAATTTTACATGCATTTTTCCCCAAAAAACCTTGCTCTCTCCAAGGGGAAAGACATACAGTATTGTTGTGAGGACCCCTTCTCATGAAGCCTAAAGAAAGCATGTTAAGAAGCCAGAGAAAACATCTTAGAAGCCAAAGCACCATTTTGGATAGAACATTTAGAGGCCAAACAGCCACCAGCAGCTGAATTTACTGCAAGGTGCCTCAGCACTTCAGCCTGTAATGCTGAAGCAGCTTTTCAGTGTTCTGTCCCACAGAAGCCACATCCCCAGGCCAGGTAATTTCAACAATCTCACGCAGCATCCGTGACCCACCTCGGTCCTGTGCGATGCTCGACTGGTTCATGGAGGGGTGCAGGATTGCGTCCGACTGGCCACTGGGCGGGCGGGGAGGCATCTGATTGCCTGGGCCACAAAAAGGACAGAGATCATCAGCAGCTGCTCTCCACAGAGCCAGCAGGCAGCAGAGTCACATCCCAGAATCCCAAAGAACCCCAGGACAAGAGGATGGTGGCCACAGCGAGGAAGAACAACAGCAAGTGGTCACCTCAGGCCGGTGCAATGGCACTGCTGGCTGAGCTGCACCCCACCTACACCTCTCACACAAACAAAAAGCTCAGGGGACCCTGGTGACCACACAGTGCTGACACTGGGCAGTTCCTCCCCACTGGGCACCACAGCTCAGCCCCACCAGAGCCCGGAGGTGAGAGGTTACCTGGGACTGCAGCAGGGGAGAGGGGACCGGAGCGGGACTGAGCAACGCTGGCTGGAGATCCAACTGGGGAGGGGGAGGGTCCTCTGATGCCTGGCAGGTGAGGAGAGGTATGTGGCGAGAAAGGAGACTGAGCTGGGTTACTCTGCTCTCCTTGGCTGCTGGAAATCCCTGATGTGCTTACTCCAGGGCTCAGGGCTCCTTCGGTCCCCATGGGCAGGTCATCTATAGAACCAGACAGGTCCTGCAGGGCACAGAAACACATCAGAAACCACAGAGCCACGGGGCTGCTCTCACACACCACTCAGGAAGAGCATTTGTCCCTGGTATGCTGCACACAGCAGCCACTGAACCCTGTTTACTGTTGGTACCAAAGGCTGCTGCAGACTGAGGCAGCTGCTGGACGTGTCTTATCCTGCTGCCAGTCTGAACCCAGGAGCTCCTAAGTTGGTTTGCTGCTGGCTAAAACAACTGCTAATTCTCATATTTGCTCCTTTTAATTCAGTTTAGAGGTGGGAAATTAAAGAATGCATCAACAGCACACGTAAAACTGCAAACACAGGTGATAGTCCATGTGATGATGGCTTGGAAGGGAAACGTGGCTCAGCCTCTGAAAGACAGAAAACTCCTGCCTCACCATAATTAATTCATAAACCTCCTATGAGCTGGGAAACTACTCACTTGAGATGGATAAAAACAAACTAAACAGAGATTTAAAAGAAAACCATAAAATACTCTTCAGGGTTCCCACTTCCCTTTCTTCAAAGACAGCAAAAATTAGCAGTTACTGCGTCAACCTGTAAAGTTTAGCTTTTCTCGAAGGCAAGGCTAGAAAACACCCTTCCTCCTGCATATATTCACCTTGGAGAAGAAAAGCACAAAAAGCCTAAGAGGGCTGAAACCTCCAATTGCCACAGCAGCAAAACGACAGCATCAAAAACCAGCTGGCAAGTGTGAAAAAATGGGGATTATTCCAAGGAGTTGATGTGCAGATCCAACATGCCCAATTGTGCTGGCTGGTTGATAACAAGGTGCATCAGCTGTTCAGGCTTGGCCTGCACTGAATGAGTCAGGAGCAGCCCCAGCCAGAGGAAGTGGCAGTGTATTTGAACAGAAAGCTGGGAAGTTGTAACTATTCCAGGGATTAGATAAAATCTCTGCCAGAAGTTCAAAGGATCACGGCAGGTGAAGAAGTGGAGGCCAAAGCTTACCAGGACTTCACTTACCCTTCCTAAGTCTTCCAGAGCAATCAGCTCTGGATCAGAAGGGTTCTGGGTGAGCCCTGAGGGAATCCCAGGTCATTTTCCCTGCACAGAATTCAGCTGAACAGCACAAGCAGAGCCAACCTCATTTAAACCCCACAGAGAAAGGCCAAGCCAGCTGATAAATCACCTGGACACCCTGGTTTCATTTACACTGACGACACAATTCCTGGTTCAGCAGCAGTTCAGGGAATGCTTTCCCAGCTCTGGCAGTGCAGATTGGACCTGGAACATCAGACACTGCAACTCATCAGCCTTGGGGAGCAGGAGCCCTCACCCCCAACACCTGCCTGCCAGGGGATGTGGAAAGGCTCTGACAGCACATCCAGGACGTGGAAGTCATGGAGAAGTGGAATTCTGAAGGAATAAAAGCCAACATGGCTCAACCCCCTGTGGGACAGGGACATTCAGAGGGACAGAGGGCAGAGCTGGGCCTCTGCACCATGTTTGGTTGCTACAGCGCAGCAATTTCCTCTGTTTTAATGGAATTTGAACAAAATGCTTCTAACAAATGCTGGCAAGTGTCACATTGGAGCTGCAGAGCCCAGACACTTGGTGGGATGATTTAGTGCAAGTGTGTCCTCCCTCCCCTTCCATTACTGCTCCTGTTGGAGAGCTCATTTCCTGCACCACAGTCTCTAAGGTATATTTGCTTACTGCTCAAGTATTATCTTCCTGAGGGGAAAAAAAAAAAAAAGCTTTGTTTTATTTCAATGAAAGCTAAAAAACTGCAGAAAAAGCCTAAAAATAGTGTCTGAGATCTCTTTCAATTTTCACTACTTTCCTATTGTAACATCAAAAGCACTGCTCCTTTATGCAGCTATTTGGGTGTTTTTCCCTGGACAACTTTGACAAATCCCACATTCCTACTGCGGAAACCATCTGAAGTGGGAGTAAAGAGACATTATTTCCAACATTTTGCATTAAAAAGCATCAACCAACACAAACAATCAAGAGCAAAACACTCCTCTTGCTGAGATTTACTGCACCCAACTGCAGCCACTGATAGAAGACACACAAAGATTCCCCCCCAAGCCCATGAAGGGATCAGAATGTCCAGAAACCAGATCAGTCCAGCCTACAACTGGATGGGAACACTGGAATGTCCCTTCAATACATGAAAGTAGTTTTAGTTTAAATTAGTTTGAATCACCAAGTGCATCCAAACACTTTTGCTCACTGCTGAAATGAAGTTGGAGGCCAAACCTATTTCCAGCTCTGAAATTCTGCACCACATAAGCTCCTGGTGGTGGGGATTTTAGAGCAGTTAAACCTGAAGAGCAAAGGGCCTGGGGCTGGAGAAATGAGGGGCCTTTAAGCTTAAGGAAAAAAAAAAAAAACAACAACCACCCCACATTAAAAATGCGCACCTGAGACAAACAGTGACATGAAAGAACAGATACAGAGCAAGTGTGCAAGGTGAAATGCGAGTTTCCTTCCTTTATCTGAGGGGCAAGTGCTTCTCCAAAAAGCAAGAGAGAAGGTTTTGGGTGGAGGGACCTTGGGTTGTGCTGAGGTCACTGCTCCATGGCCTGGGCAGCCTAGGAGGGCAAGGCTTGGTAACGCCAGACACAAAAATATCTGTGAGACATAAAATGAAGGAACATTAAAAATGGTTTGAAAATTAGCTGCTAAGAAGTAGATAATCTCCAGAGCTCATGTCTTCGACCTTGCCTATGTATCAATGCTTTAGTACTCAAATAATTTAAAAACATCCCGTTTTAATGAAGCAGGTGGATCCTGGGTGGCTGTACCCCTGTGAGCAGGGCCCCTCTGCATTGCTGACACACCATGAGGGACCCCCAGAGGAACAGCAGAGCTTTAGTTGTGCATCAGGCTCCCACATTATCAGTTTAAATGAGTTTACAGTGAATTACACATCCCTCTTTCCCAGCTGCTGGGACATAAGTTGAAACAGGACCATGAAAATCAAGTAACTCCTGAAGTGACTTTCACCTCCAAAGATATGTAAGTTTTATGAATTCCAACAATAAAGTCATTTCCCAGCAAAGAAGGGTTCTGCCAGCACAGCAGCATTTTCTGAGTGTGTTATTCAGCAGGACTGAGCTGCTCAGAAGGGAAACTCCTGCAAGGGAAAGGAGAAAACATGGACTGGAATGTCTGAGCCCCAGCAGCTCATCAGTGGGCAGCTGATTCCCTCCCATCAAATTCTCTCTCACAATGTCAAGCACCAGGGCACCATGGGTTAATTAAACCACCAGAGCTGGACACCTCCAGCTCTGATACCCCCAAACCAGGGGAAAAGGAAATCCCTGCACCTCCCTACAGCCTGTTTTCAGGGCAGACATAGCAGAGAAACCTTTAAAAACAATAAAACCTGATGGAAATAATGGAGACCTGCTGCCGTCAGGGGGTTCTGGACGAAGCCCAAGAGCAGAGGGCCTGGGAGGTTTTATTTGCCTCCCACAGAGCATCAGGGGGAGACCTGGAAAGCCAGGGCAGCAGCAGGAGAAGGGCTCTCCCCTTCCCTCTCCCGCCAGCACAGCCAGGGAGCCGAGACAGGAGGTGAGGCTCGGCAGCAGCAGCTCTGCCAACTCAAGGAAACGTCAGGGTCTGGAGAATTTCCTCACGTGTTTCCAATGTGTTTTTTATGCATTTTATTGCTCATCTGCCATGCAGATCAAAAACGCTGGAGGGATTCCAACTATTTCACACAGAATCTCACACTCCAGGCTGGCTGCAGCCCCAAAGCCTGAGTTTCTTCACTTGAAATACTGCCCAGTGTTATTTTGGGATGTGACCTGATAGCGGAAGCCCACGGGGACCCTGGAACGGAGCGGTTCCAGCTGCGAGTGGATGCCCGAGCCGGGCCGGTGCCAGCGCGGGGCTGTCAGTGCTGCTGACAAACAGCGCTCGGCACCAACACCTCCTTCTCACACCACAACAAAACCGTGCCTGCAATCACACTATCTGCTCCCCGCAGGAGGGGGCAGGGGAGTTCATCCCTCGCAGGGAAAGGGTTGCAAGTCCTGGCATGACCAGCACAAGGAGCAGGGTGGTTTGTGCTGGAAACAGCCGGGATTCTTTTATCTGGCAGCAGGAACCGCCACCCCTCTATCTGATACAGCTCATTTGTTAAACAAACAGAGATGAAACAACGAGAAATACTTAAGATCAAGGTAACAAAATCCCAGAGGAGCAGAGAGACTCAAGGCTCTGCTCAGGCCCATCCCACTGATCTGGAAGAGCAGGAAGACTGACCAGAAAGCAAATGGAATTCCTGAGAGGGGACTGCAGCCTCCCCTGCCCATCCCCAGCCTCGGCCCTTCCACGTGGGAAGTGTGGGGGAACAGGGAACGATCTCAGCACAATCAGATCACCCGACAGCACTCAAGGAAATTATGGTCTGAGACGAGCATGTGGTGGAGCTTATAAATTCTGTAAGGCCAGTTGTTTCCATAAGATGCTCACAAGCAAGACCAGAGAACAATGGCTAAATTTATTCCCCAGTTCTTTCTGAAAGGGAAAAAGCCTCTTCCTTCCTTCTAATTGAAATACTCACTTTCTATTACAAGCTCTTTTTCTGTGCTTTTCCACTTACTCGAGAACTACCAACATTTAAAAATCACAAGCTTGTCCTTTCCTTCCCCTTTATTTCCACACCCAAAATACCTCAATCCTTTCTATCACAACAATCACACAGCTGACTGGCAGGATCTCCCTGCTATTTTGGGGACATGGATAGACTTGTTCCTCCTTTGGCAGCACAGACAAATCCTGCCTCTCATGCTCCACAGAACACTCTCTCCTGGAGACTTCCCCATGCTCCACTCCCAGCACACCCACAAAGGAACCTGAGGTTTTCACAGATGTGACAGAAGGGTCTGGAGAGGCCCTGCAGCTCAGTGCCTTTCCTGCTGTGCCTCTTCCAGGTGGGTTCTCCAGCAGAAACCAAAGCTGGAGCTTGGGAACAAGTTCAGCTCCAGTGGAAACACAGCTGATACTTTTCATCCGGAGAGATTTATCATCCAGTCTCTCCAAAGTTGACAAATCAAGAGTCAGAACAGAGATTTTCCAAGTCCTGTCCTATCCCAAAACCATACAATTTGTGCCAGGGATGACCATCATTGCCCTTACTCTGCTCTTCTACCACCAGTTACTGTGGAGAGAACATGAGTCCATCTTTCCAGCACCAAAAGCACCTTCAGGATCATTCCGGTGTGGGTATGGGCTGGACAAGACACAAAAAGGACGTTCTCCTTCAAAATGGGACAAGACCAGCAGTCAGAAGGAACAAAGGGATTTATCTGCAATGAAATCACTGGGATTGACCCCTTGGAGATGACCCTGGAAGCCCAACCTCTGATCTGAGCAGGGACAACATGAGAGCAACTAGAATCGAGTTCAGCAAGAGAAAAAAACATCAAGATCCTGGTACCACACTGAGTGTGCCATAAGGACCTGGGAGTCCTCACGTGCCACTCACCCTGCAGTCGTTATTGAGAGGGAGGAAGTGCTAGACTTTACCTCTTCAAGGAGAAAACACCTGCCCACTAAAACCAATACCAGTGAGGTAACACCAACAGGGCTTCAGCCTCTGCTACAGAGTCCATATTCCCTTCCCTTCCAAGGAGCTTCAGCTCCTCTCAGGCAGCAGCGCTGACAATTACAAACCTAAGATGGGGACTGGAACACGCCAGAGAGATTCGTGCAGTTTCCTTGCTCAAAAAAGAAGCTGAAAAGCTCATTCTTCCAGGCTGGCTTCAACAAACTGGGAGAAGCTGCTGGCTCGAGCTGCACTGCAGGGAAGGGAGCCTTCGGAGAGGAGGCTGGCAGGAGGAGGGGCTCGGTGCCACACGAGAAATTTTACTCTGATTGCAAAAATAAGCTGCTGTTCTAATCCAGCACAGTAAATCTAGGTGAGTCTGGTCGGCTGGCAGAGAGCAGGCACAGGATGGAGCAGGGAGGAGGACAGGGAAGTGCTGCTGGCTGTGCCACATTCCTGCACCGGAGCCTTGCGGAACAGCCGGCGCTGCTACCGCAGCAGCCATTGATTTTTCAGAGGTCGATACTCCACTCCCACAGATCTCCTCGGCAGGAGCTTTAATCACATCTCCTGCTCCTACCCTGTGCCCCCTCCTTCTCTTCCCCCTCCAAATAAAATAAAATAAAATAAAATATATTAAAAAAAAAAAAAAAGGAGGGTGAGCTTTCCTCCCCCTCCAAGCATGGAGCTGACGAACAAATCTCATCTTCTCCGTCTTTGGAGAGCAGAGATTCTGAGCTGTGGCTGCAGCACAAAGTAGAGAAGGAGTAACATGATTCATCCACAGAACAAGATGTCGCTGGAGGGAGAACCTGCCATGTGGAAGGGCAGTATTCCCACCCGGAAAGTGCTGGGCTCTTCCACAGGACCCTGGGAGATACAACAGCAAAACCCCACACAAGAGTTCCCACTTAACCCTTTGGAGGCTGCTCAGCTGGTAAAAAGTACTCCCAGCTTTATACAAACGTTGGTACAACATCAAACACCCAGGGTAGCATGAAAATTCCAAATTTTTCTGGACAGGGCAGTGTCACTTCAGCTGTCCCAGAAGCTGTCCCATCCATCCAGCACAAAAGGGTGACACCTCCAGCTCCTACAGCAACACTGACCTCAAAAGAAGCTGCAGGAAAAAGGCAGGAGGATGCTGGAAGGATCAGGAAGAAGCCATATGGCAGCAGCACAGAGGATGCTCTCACTGGATTTCTGAAGTTGTGGGGATGCAGGGATCTCCAAGTAATCAATGGAAAAGGTTGGTCTTGGAAAAGCAGGTTCAGGAGGGAAATGAGTGCAGGCCTTTGCTGACAGACCTGTCTATGCCAAGAGCTCTTGCTTTCCTTCCACAGGTTTTCACATCTCCTCATCCAAGTCTGAAGACAAACCCCAGCTCACACAGAATCATGGAGGAGGCAGGAAGTTCCCCTTCCACTGCCAGACACGAGGATATTCCCATTCCCCAGCTTCTCTGGAAGGCGCTTCCCAGGCTCATGTTCCACACTCTGAGACTCCAAAGCATTTAGTCATGCCAGCATGTGACTGTGCCACCGTGCCAACCACCCCAGCCAGGGTGGGCAAAGGGAAGCAGCCAAGGCAAGAGGCTGAAATTATTACAAAATTTAAAAGACCCCTGTTCAGGCAATACTTTGGATTTTAAGGTAAAACAGCTTTTAGTATTCTCATCAGCCTCTGAAACAATTAACAGTGACAGGATCAATTTCTAAAAAAGCAGGAGGAAGATTTTTAGGACAGAATAAGATTTCTAAGGTCTTAGGCATTTTCAAGTGTGGCGAATCCAGTGGTTCTTCCCCTGGAAGTTGTCCCTGCCCATGGCAGGGGGGTGGAACTGGATGATCTTTAGGTCCTTTCCAACCCAACCCACTCTGTAATCCTGGACTGATTCTAAGAGACAGCTGGAAGCTGGCAACTCCTTCCCAAACTCCCTGGTACCTGTGGGAAGGCAGGGATAGCCCCTTGGCACTGGGGCATCCCCAGAGAAACCAATTCCATACAGAGCAGTCTGGATGTGCTGGGGCTGCTGCTCTGGGTGGGATGGGGAGACTGGGGACAATCAGGGAACTGCTCCTCTCTCCTGGCTGAGGGCAGTGAGCAGGCACAGGAAGAGGTAACATATCCATGGAAACCTGGCTCAGGCCAGGCTGATGTGGGCTGGTGCTGCCCTCAGGGTCAGGGCACCAAGACAGTCCATTCCTGGACATGCCACTTCTTGTCATTTCAGGAAATTAAACCTCTTTTTCTTTCCCTTAATAGAAGCTTCTACTTTCCAGATTCAGAACTGTAATAAAAACCAATCACACAACTCCTCCAATTACCAGGACTGATGTGGGATCCTGGTGTGACCCATCCCAGCCCATGGGAGCATCCCAAGCCTTGGGCCCCTGCCATGCCCCACACGTGGACACCACGTGGAAGGAGTTTTCCCCGTGGTATTTATGATCCCCCATGTCTCCAAGACAAGTCAATCCAGCATGCCAGAAGCACAGTAAGAGGGAATTTATTCCTGTGGAGCGAGAGCTTAGGTCTGGGGGTGTTTAACACACCCCAGGGTTAAACACCCTCAGTGATCCCTGCAGCAGCAGAGGAAGGTGACACCACGGGCCCTCCCTCCCAGCACAGCGTGTTCCCCTCTGGCAGGGCTCAGCTTGGATGGGAAGGGAAGAGGATCAAACGTCCAACGTCAGACTCACAAGAGGCTCCTGTTTGAAG
This sequence comes from Cettia cetti, assembly GCA_013401135.1. Classification (NCBI taxonomy): domain Eukaryota; kingdom Metazoa; phylum Chordata; class Aves; order Passeriformes; family Sylviidae; genus Cettia; species Cettia cetti. The sequence continues at coordinate 26,875 of VZUI01005249.1, read as the reverse complement.
GGTGCCCAGTGATGCCAAGTCAGCAGCAAGAAGGAAGTGAAAGCCTCATTTCCCCGGCCTGCAGCATGAGCTGCTCGTGAGCAGGGGCTCACCCTCCATGGGCGTGGGAGCAGCTCTGCTTCCCACAGGGACACGTGTGGGAGAGCAGGGAGCTCTGCCTGGAACCCAGAGCAGGACTGGTCACCCTGCAGCCATCTCCTGCTCCAGCCCTGACCACCCTGCAGCCATCTCCTGCTCTAGCACTGACCAGGACCCCAGACCAGCCCTGACCACCCTGCAGCCGTGCCCTGCTCCAGCCCTGACCACCCTGCAGCCGTGCCCTGCTCCAGCCCTGACCTGCCTCCCTGCCAGGGCTGGGCCTGAAGCAGGGCTGTGCTGGGCCAGAAAAGCTCCAGCCCCAGGCAGGGTCCGGCCCCAGAGCCACCAGGAGAGGGAAGGGCTGGGCTTTGGGGAATGTGAGGCAGGCGCAGGCAGGAAGCTGAGCTGAGCTGCTCTGGACCAGAATAGAAACAGGAAACGAGCCCGGCATGAGCACAGCAGCTCCTGCAGCAGCTCCTGAGGGATGCTCAGTGTGCAGAGCCCCCGGGGTGAGGGGTTTCCCCCAGCACAGGGTGGGATCAGCTCCCTTCAGACCCAGGGAAGGGCTGGGAGGAGAGAGAAGTGCCACATGGACACACAGCAAACAGCCCTGGGGCAGGGCCGAGTGGGAAAGGTGGGAAAGGTGTCACTGCAGAGGCTGAAGGTCGGGCTGGCTCTGGAGAAGCACTCCACAGTTAACAAAATATGAAAACTTGGGAAAAAAGGCACAGCCTTCTTAAGGAACCATGCAGAAATGGTGGGCACAGTCACACAACAAGAAAACCTTGGGTAGAGGAGCACTGAACAAGGAAAAATACATTTTTAACTTCTGCTACCACCCCAGCTTGGGATAAAACCCTTCAGATGGCAGAAACTGGAATGCAGGATCTGCACTGCCAGTGCTTCAGGTGCTCCCGGGGGAAGCCTCGGGGTGCTGGTGGCTTCATCTGCATATCCACTGTGCTGCCCTGCTTTGAAATGCACACACTGCTAATCCCTCTCCTAAGGCAAGCAATAAGACAAGCTCAAAAGGCCAAACACAAACCAAACAGAAGCAGGAAGTCCCATATGGAAAGAAAAAAAAGGAGAAGAAAAAAAAAAAAAAAAGGTTTGAAGTGACCAGCTGATTCAATTTTAAAAGGCTTTCTCCCTGTCTCCTGAAAAAGTTGTCAAAAATATTCATTTTAAACTTAAATTTTTAAAAAACAGGCTGCCTCCCTCCCTCCATGGCAGCTCTGAGGTTTTTTGCTGCATTTCAGCCTGTTGCATTGATTATTTCCAGGTCAGGGGACACAGCTGACAGAGCTCAACTTTATTCCACTTCAAGCACTCCCAGAGCAGCTGAAATGACCACTTGGAAAGAATGGAAAATCCAAGGGGTGCTTCCTGACAACCTCCCGTGTCCAAACTCAATAACTGCTTCACTGAGGGAGAGATAATCAAACCAAAACCACCCCACAACTGCTGGGGACATTCATTGACATGACTTTTCTGCCAAAGCTCTGCAGCCTCATTCCTCTCCCCACCCAACAAAACCTAATTTTCTTAAATCCACACAGCAAAGACCCAAGGCCAGAACCCACACCCAGAAATTAACCATGGATCAGGAATACTTTCAGTTGGTTAAAATCCCTTCTGCCATTGATAGGACACTTTTCAGAACAAAATTCATAGATAAACCACAGTGAAACATCACTAAATAAACAAAATAATTTCCCAGTAGTACAAAATAGCAAAATACTGAGGTTAAAACTATTCCCACTCTACAACAAGATGAAAATAAACTGGGAGGGAGTTTCTCCCTCAGGCTCACCAGTATAGTGACCAAACTAAGGACATTCTGGGGTGGGAATTCCAAAATTTTTGCCACCCCAACTGCCCAGTTTGCTGCCACAAAAATTCAAACATAACCTTGCTGGGTCAGGACCTCCAAAACCCTGCCAGAATCTGTCCTCCTGGTTTACTAATGGCTTTTGGGGCCAACCTGGAAGCTCAAACACTAGAGATGCCAACTTCTGTGGCTGGGAAGGAATGAACAGCCTGGTGGGAACCCCTGTCTCATGCTCCACATCCATCCCAAAGACATCAGGAACTCCAAGGCAGCCCATGAGACAGAGATTGGGGCAAGGTAAAACCTGTCCTATGTTCCATAATGAGAGAGAAAATCCCTCCCAACAAAACTGGAATTCCAAAGAACTCTGCAGCAGAGCTGATCTGCAATCCAAACCCAAATGGACGTCCCAGCACCCAAACTGCTTCCCCCAGAGTTGTTACCAGCAGCTTCACAGAAGGAAGTTATTATCTGGAAATTTATTACCTGGAAATGTTTGACTCCTTCAGCCTCAAAATCCAAGACTCAAAAGTTAAAGGCACCAAATAAACTGGATACAACTCTCCAGGAAGATTTTTTTACCAAGGAGAAGAAACTAGGGAATCTCCTGGGAGAAACAGATCTATCCCAAGGATTACTATTCCTCTATTACACCCAGACACAAAAGACTATACTTCACTTCTCCTGTGCAATCACAATGTAAGTCTAGTTTGGCTGCAATCCTGATGGAGACTCCCTAGGGAAGCAGTGAATTTTACAGAGAAATTCCTCAGCTTGCCTGCCACAGGAAGGGAGAGCAGCCAGGACACACACAGGGAGGCAGGGCTCTCAGGGAGCCCCTCTGAGCTCAGAAGAAAGTTTAGTTCATGACATAACAATCATGACTGGGAAGGGATCCTGAAGGCCCCACCCAGGACAATCCACAGGACATTCCTCAGGCAGATCCCAAAAAAGCCACAGGAGGTGAACAACTTGACAATGTCCCTGCCAGGAGATCAGCACCTCCTGAAAGGGTGAAGGACCAGCCACAGGAATATTCCCCCTTTATTGCTTAGAATTCCAATGTGAACATTGATGCACAATATCAATGTGTAAAGGCCAAGGACTTGCAAAGGCACTGGGCACACAAATTTAACACTTCCCATGAACCTAAAAAGCAGGAACCTCCTTTTCCTGCTGGGATTATCTGTGTTTAATTAAAGATGATTCATGGCATGATTTGCCCCAATTCCAGGATGCCCAGTGAGCTTTTCCACAGCACCCACCAGGCCTGGGAAAGGGCTCAGGACTCTGTAATAAAATTAAAAGCCTACAAACAAATTCTGCTCCTCTAAGTCATCCATAATGGCAAAACAGGGATCTGGGAATCCTCCTGAGCAGGATAAAACTTTCTCAACTAGACAGAATGAGCAATATCAGGAAGATAAAAAGAAATTGATAGTGCCCTTCCATCGAGCTCTTGTGTTCCTGAGCATCCCCAGGCCAAACTCTGTGCAGGAGATTGATCACTGCAAACTGAAACAAAGATTTGGCTGCCAGCATCCCAGAAATGCTGCCTTTCAACACCCCACAGCATCCCTGTCTGAAACCTTTCTCAGCTGGCGCTGTTCTTGTCCTACAGGATCCCAAAGAGATGACATGGAATTATGGAAAACGTACAAGTGAGTCTCCTTTCTTTAAATTTTTTGCCTACTAAGGAAGAGAAAGGCCAAAAATACACCAGGGTTGGGTAAGCTAAATTTCTTAAATGCAAATTACTTGGTGGCAAAGCCAGGAAAACCAGATATTCCCTTGTTTCTAGGTTCCTCCATTCTTGCAGCAGAGACCAATTTCTTTCCTTACACTACTTGGGAGAAGGGACAACTTGAAAAGGGCCAAATATATTTAATCACAAGGTATAAAACAAACTCCCACTTGGTGCTGAGAAGGAGCCACTTCTCAAAGCCTCGTTACTAATTCCTATAATCCGAGTCAGAGGGATCAGTAGGATTCAGGAAGGCTCCATCAGCAGTGCCTCTGAAAGGGCTTCCCACCGTTCTGAGCTACAGCAATTTCTTCAATTACTTCAGTGGCTTCACTTCTCCTGTGCTCCTCGCCAGAAGATGGGTCACATAGAAGAACTTGTGGAGAGGCAGAGTGGAAAGAAACATGCTATTTAAAAAGATTTTTTTTTTCCCCCCCCCCAGGCCTCAGAACAAATTAAATCTTTGTAATCAGGGTCCAAAAGGAAAAAAGAAAAAAAAAAAAAAAGGAAAGAAAAAGCAGCAACCCACAACTACTCCCATTAGGTGGTCAGAACTAGAATCACTTGATATTTTGGGTGACAATTTTTACCCATGATCTGAAGGCATTATGTCAAGGGGCTCATAACAAAGCTGTTCTCATTGCTGGGAGCAAAAATAACTCAGTTCTACACACAGTTCACTCCTCTGGCCAATCCAGCTGCTGCTCCCAGCACTGACTTAGCCAGTGGCTAAAGAAAAAAAACAAAAACTCACTCACTTCCTACTGGTTAGAACAAAAGTTACCAGCAAAATTGGAACTCAGCAGCTCCAAACTTTTCTTCCAAGCCAGAGGCACAAACCAACTTGTGCAAGCTAACCTAACTTTCAACCCTTCTCTGTTTTCTTGATGGTTTTAACACTAAATTAAACTACTCTGGCCTAAAACTGCTGGAACACTGGGCACTAACCTCATCCCCAACTGGCCACTGCACATTCAGATTTAGGATGCCAAAGAAAATACAATTCTCCATCTGCCAAGGAAGGAGCTACATGGGCCTGATCTTCCTCACTCCAGATACCAATCAATTTGTCTTTTTCACTAACTGTTCAGTCAGAGAAGCTTAAATCAGCAGCATAAGGATCCAATGAGACAGAAAGGCAGTGGTGCTCCAGTGCCAACCACCAGTGCCACAGTGGGCCAAGGAAAAGGAAAATAAGTTAAAAAAGAGGATTTTCCCTTGGAGGTCAGGGCCTACTCTGACAGCAGAGAGGTACTTCAGACACTGCACACAGCTCACAGAATTAACTGCTTTAGGTAGAACCTGCAGACCAGAGCACTCAGGGTTAAACTTCCCCTCTCAAATCCATTACTTTTGTAAATTACATTCAATCTCCAGTGGGAAGCCAGAAGCTAATGACTTAGTAAAAAGCACAGGCAGCCTCCATCTTTCCCATTTCCAGGTGGAATACTACCAGTGCTCATTTCTCCTGCTGTGCTCCTGATTGCCCTCAGCCCAGGCCCCACTCACCGGCAGGCTGGAAGGTCTGGACTGAAGATTCAAGTTCATGTCTTCTTGCCCTTTACTGGAAGCCATTGAGGGAGCAGAGGATGCCTGGGACCCAAATGAGTCTTGAGATAACTCCTGAAACATAAAGAAACACACAAAACAGAAGTCACAAATGGGAATACAATAAAGTCCCTGTTGGAATCACTCTGGGATATTCTCATATTGTGGCAGATTTATGTCCCCTTGGTGACATTTGCCCAAGAGAGGAGGTGAAAGCCAGCACACACAAACACTGTTCAGACCTGGGAGCACAGGTCTAGGGCCATGAGAGAAGAGCCATTCTCCAGCTTTCCCTCATCATCCCTGAAGATCACAGGCTGTCCTGGATCTGCCCCCTCTTGCTTCTTCACCTTCACCATCCCACCCTCACTCCAAGTACCTCATTACACAAACAAGGCAAGTCAATTAAACCCTTCCCTTTCTCAGAGGCTGCCCTGGACGTGTTGCAGTGTTTGCTGAAAGCTCCCAGCTTTGTTCCTCCTCCCCAAAGCCAAGTTTTACTTTTGCTGGTTACCACCAGAAGCCCCCACATTTGACCATTTTGTCCCACCCACTTCGCCGTGTGTAATTCAACCAATTTTAACGCACAGAACAGGCGGCTCGCCCCGATATTTTTCAAGCAGGGCCTAGAGAAGGCAGCAGGGCTGGGCACAGCCTACCTGAGGCGGGGGGAAGCGCTGCTGGGCGTAGGCCGAGGGCTGCTGCGGCGGCTGCGCCGGCGGGTACGACGAGGAGGGCTGTGCCAGCGCCGAGCCCGCGGGCTGCTGCGCCTGCTGCTGCTGGTACGGCGACTGCGACTGCTGCTGGGAGTAGGGGGGCTGGCCCTGGGGGTGCTGCGGGGCCGAGGGCTGCTGCGGGTACGGGCTGGGGGGCTGCTGATGGGGCGGCTGCGACGGCTGCTGCGAGTAGGCCGGCTGCGCCCCGGCCGGGGGCTGAGCCTGCTGCTGCTGCTGCTGCTGGTACGAGGGCTGCGAGTGAGCGGGCTGGGACGGAGGCTGCTGCGAGTAGGGAGGCTGCTGCTGCTGCGGGTGAGGGCTCTGCTGGTTGTAGTAGGGAGTCTGGCTCTGCTGCCCGTATGCGCTGGGGCCCTGCTGCCCGTACGGAGGCATCTGCAGAGGGAGAGATGGAGTGGCACCGAGTCACAAAGGCTCTTCTCACACACACAGAGCAGATCCTGCTCGTGAAGCAGAAATTCAGAAACCTGTGCAGAGCAGTAATGCACTGGAAATGCCACTACCTACTTCCCAGACAACAGCAGAAGTCACTCGTGTGTGACATTATTCTTGGCAGTAACCAAGTTTTAACAGGCATCACAGCTACGTTTTTAGGGATCCCTATCTGACCACCCTTCAACAAAAGTAACATTGAAAGGAAAGACTGCTTGCTCCAACAACAAAAAAAAAAAAAATTGCCTTTTGAATCCTGCAAACAGTCCAGCAGGCGCCACTTGGATCATGTAATGAGCCAAAACTGACCTGGAGTCATTTCTTGTGCAAAGAACAGCTGTGACTCTAACACAGCACAGCAGAAAGAGGATCTCCCTCCCCTGCTATTTATTTTTCCCTTGCTGGATTCACTGCTCTGCCACAGCCTCTCTCAGAGGCAAGGATTCCCCAGGGTATGGATCCCACCTGGATGCAGGTGTGGTACAAAACACAGCCTGGAGAAATGCCATTTTACCCCAATAACCGCTCCAGCCTGGCTGGGGGAGTCACAGGCTGCGTCTCTTTGCCTGCCCAGCTGTGCCAGGCCGTGGAAGCTGTACCTGTTGTGCATATGAGATGCTGCCCATGGTACTCTGCGTCCTGCTCTGCATTCCCATGGGGTATCTCTGGGGGCCCTGGGGGCCGTAGGGCTGCCCGGGGTAGCCGTGGCCCTGCTGCGGCCCCGCCTGCGGCCCCTGCTGCTGCGTGTAGGGGTTGTTCCCTCCGTAGGGCTGAGGCCTCATCTTCCCCATCTGATCCATCGGGCTTGACGGCTGCAAGGCAACGTGGGACACGTCAGGAACACCCAGGAATCGTTCGTTTAAACATGGCAGCTTCCCAAAATCCCCAGGAGAAAACTTGGGATGGGTCAGCGCCAAGGAGAAGCTCGTCTGCCTCTTTCCAGGTGCTAAACCCCAAAGTTACCCTTGGAATTACAGCAGGACTCCTGCTGCCCTTCCAAACCCACCATACCACCAAGAACCAGCCCAGTGAGCAATCATTTAATGCTGACATTTCTCTCGTGGCAAGACAAGGAAGAAGGGGGGAAGGATCATCAAGAAAAATCAATTATCAGTGTAAGTGGCTTTTCCCCATTGTAGGTAATAGTTTAATGTCCAGATATTCCACAACAAGATAAATTCAGGCTGAAAATTTAAATATTCACAAGAAACATTGCTTCTTTCACATATAACAAGGTCTCCCAAAACACTACAGGCTGTTAATTTACACTTATGCATTTCAATTAATGCACATTGATGTAGTAACACTGGGCAGTGCTGCTGACATCCAGTCTTCAAGACAGCAGTTTCATTTTTGAGGATTTGTTGGGTTTTTTTTTTACATGTGCTTTGTATCTGCTGCCTTTTGGAAAATAAAGAGTTTCTAAATCAAATTTATTCAGATGCACGTAAAAAAATTTGTCAGCCTCAAAAGTCAGGTCCCTGAGCTTTAGAGCAGAGACAATGAGATGTGAGTGAAGAAATGCAACTTTCCTTGGACTTACTCATCTGTGCTACTCCTGCCTGGAGCCAAGATTTAGGAACAGTCAATCGAATTTCCTGAAAACACTATAAACCTCAACACTATAAAACCTCAAAACAGGGTTTTTTCACCTTGGCAGTTATTCCCCCACTAAAGCAAGGGCTGTTCTGGCATGGTGACCTCTAAATGAATCCCAGCACAGTCCTTAACCTCCATTCCTTGGACTGAATGGGAATCCTTCCCCGAGCTCCTGGTGACCTAACTAATCCCAATTAGATGTTTTCCACAGATCACCATGACAATGGACTCTCTATTACACCATCCCTTCCTGCCACCCCTGGGGTGGTGTTTGTACAGATCCACCCTCTCTTGCTGAGCTCAGGTGCTTGAGGAGTGGCCCTACAGGTCTGCACAAGCAAACACCACACACAGCCCAGGCTGGAAACTCCACAGAATCACGGAGACCAGAGCAGGATTTCACTGATGTTTGCAGAATCCACCCTCTTAGGGGGAAAAAAAAAGTTCTTGCAGTATGCTGCACTTGAGAAAAGCCTTCCCCAGCAGCCAGCACAGCTTGGAGCCCCAGCACACATTTGTGTGCCCAGCTGTCTGTGCAGTGTGGCTGCCAGGGAGGCTCAGCCCCGAGCCAGCAGCGAGCACAGGGACACCACGGGCAGCTCATGGGGCTCTGCTGGGGCCACCAGGGGCTGGCACTGGGAGGGGATGGCAGGAAAAGCCCCACTGCTGGAAAAGGGAGAGGCTGCTGGCTCGAAGGAAATTTGTGCCAATATGGCACAAATCGATGGAGAGCAAAGTCCAGGCACTCTGTTCTACCCCACCTCAGGGCACCCATGGAATCTGCCAAGCTGGAAGGGACCCACAAGGGTCCAGCTCTCAGCCTGCACAGGACACCCCAGAGCCACATCCTGTGCCTGACAGCATTTCCCAGATGCTTGTGGAGCTCTGGCAGGCTCGGGAAAGCCAACCCCTCTGTGAGCAGGGTGTTTGCCATCCTGGGGAAGCTGTTCCCAGCTGACCCCGAGCACGGCCCTGCAGTGACTCTCCCTGCATTTTGGATTTCAGATGCCCTCCTATGCTCAGCTGTGCTGGATGTTCCCATTCTTGGCCATACTGACACCAAACCAATCCTCAACAAGTTTGACTCCATGTTTTATGTTCAAGCTATCACAGATGCTGCTGCTGGGGAGTAGCACGGGCAGAGGCTGCAGAGCCCACGCCAGGCACGCACAGGGGTCTGTGCCAGCTCAGAAAAGGAGCTTCCATTTATAAAAGCAGTCTTTGAAGGCTCTGGTGGAACCCTCAGAGCTGCAGGGCCTCAGTCCTGAATGGAGCACCCATGTGGAGCTCTCATACACCCTAAAAGATGCTAATTGTGTTTACATCTTCCCAGCAATTGTCCCTGATGCTTCCCAAGTCTTGCCTTGTGGGTATCCCCTTGCATTACTGACATCTTCTCCCTGCCCACATTATCTCCTTTGGTATGTAAAAAGGGGCCACCAGGAGCTTTCCCAGCCCATGGATTTTGACTTCAGCCTGCTCTTTTCACCACCCCCAACCAAGCCCTCACATCCTTCCTTCCACCTGACAAAGTGCAACTTCGGGGTTACTGACTAAATATTTCAGCATCTTTTCCGTTTGTTACTTGCTTCCTCTTGATTGTTACTCACCTTTGCAGCCCTCTACCAAGGGCAGCTTCTCAAACACATTCCTTTCTGTTTTTTTTTTTTACTTTTTTTTTTTTCCTAAATGCATTCACACCACATGCTGCCACCCCTGCACTGATTTTTTTGTCTGTGGTCACCCACAAGACCAACCATCTCCTTGGGGAGGAGAAAACAAGGTGAAGATTCACTTTTCCATGACTACTACAGGAAGCATGACAACTACTAGAAAACTTCCAAGAAACATTTGGAACTGTTTATGCAGCCAAAAAAAAAAAAAAAAAAAAAAAAAAAGAAAGAGAGAAAACAGAGATAGAGAAAAGAAGAAACCCAAAACACAAACCCCAAACATCTTTCCAGGATGTGACCAAGTCGTCACCTTGACTGCTCAGCGTAGGAGGACACGATGTGCCTCAAGCTGCCACCCTTCCATCAGGCCCTAGCACAGAGAGGGTGCTAAAAACAAACACAGAGAGCATCTAGATTGCAGCCTTATGGATAAAATTCTATCACCAGGAGGAATGTAAACGCCAATTAATCCCTAATGAAGGAATTATTTCATACACACACTCCTGACTCGTAGCAAGGCTAATTTGTGCTCCCTGGGGTTGCCCTGTACATCTCAAATGCTGCCATGTGTTGTTTCTTCCTTCAAAATATCCCATTAATTCAGAATATCCCTCTGTAGCTGATGGGGCTTTAACTGCTCTGGACTTGGTATTGTTGCTCTGGCTCAGAGTCAGCCACCAGGAAGCTTTCTTGAATCTGCTGCCCCAAAACCCTTTTAGGGAGCTAAACTCCATGTGCCTCAAGAAAAGAACCAAGCAGAAATGTAGGGATTGATCCAAGGGCTGGTGTGAGGATGCTGGGAGGAGCAGAGGCTGCACAGCCCCTCTGCACACCCGTGTCACATGAGATGGGCACGCTGGGAGGAAGCAAGAACACGTCAGGGTAAATACGGAAATACCAAACCCCGACTGCAAAAGGCTGGAAATTCTTCTCTGGGCTGATACATGGGAAATCCTTTCAATAGGAAACCACAGGAGTAGATTACTGTGATTACACTTCAAAAGCAAAGGCCCTGCCACAGAGAGACATAATTGAGAGAAAGTGCTGCTCCTTGATCACTGAAGTCCAGACCCCCTGCTTACACCTCCTTGCATTCACAGAAATTGCTTCTATTCTCCCTCAATCCCACTATCTCTGCTGTTGTGTAACACCAGTAAGTACCAAAACTTGACAAAACATTGTCCTGCCGCCAGTCAAACTTCCAAAAACAAAGTTTTGTGGTTTGGTGTGTGAAGAGAGTGACTATAAGCTGTGCTTCACAGAAACTGCGGAGCTTTTGGGGTAATTTAAGATATTTCTAGACTAAGAGTTTGTAACAGCAAGCCCAGAGTGAGCTTAAAATTGCCGAGTTCAAAAGCTCTTCAAATCACTTTGTGTGATGTGAAGGGTGTCAGGCCCCTATAATGAGGCAGTGCAGTGAAACCAGCTCTTCTTCCAAACAACACCGGGGTTTTCCGTAAGAAACAAAAACCGCTTTAGGCAGACAAGAGGATTCCAAGAACAATTCTTTTCAGATTTTGTCCTGTGGAAGAGAAATTTGGCCTCTTGAATAAATAGCTTGGTTAAATTGGAGAGGACTTGCTATTGGACCTGTCAGGAAAATGAGTAAAGGGAAGAGGCAAATCCCACTTTGGAAGCAAGAGCCAAACCCTCCACAGCTGTACAGAAAAACGGAATTCTGACTTTTCCCATTACCTTATTACGTATTTGTATTTTATTGGGCAGAGGAAGAAAAGGAAGGAGAGTCATTTACTGAACTCTCCAGTTCCAAATCAGCGTCATTCAATTATTGGCAAACGTGGGTGTTGGCCACAACTGGTTTCTTCAGCTGCCCCCCATGACCCCCCCAAAAATAAGAAGGTCGAAAAAATAAGAAAAAGCCCTTAGCCCTCACCTTGGCTTTGAAATCTTTTCTTGACCAGCTCTGTTGTCCGTTTTTTGTGATAAAAAAATAATAAAAAGCATTCCTGGCTGTTTAACCGAGAGAAGCCCTAATTGATTCCCACAGTCATTAACCTGCATTTTACCTCGGAGAGTGGTAGTTAAGGAAGTCGGCACTGCTATTTATAACTCATCTCAAATTGAGGGCAGACTGCCTAAAATCTAACACATCCCAGCTGTACTCCTGTTTGAACTGGGGCCAAGGGAATTTTTTAAAGCAATCTTGGCACTGAATGAATGACACCAACAGTATGAGCGCGTGTGGTTGTGTTGTGGTGACGTAGCGCTGGAGGTGGAAGGGGACGGGGGGGCCGCTCTCCGTAATCCCTCTCCCAAGCCCAGCTCAGCCCCGAGCCGGAGCCGCCCACCCAGAACCAAACACAGGAAACGTCTTTTCCTGTGCAACGCCTTCAAGTGAGAAGCACATGGCTAATCTGCATAAAAGCAAAGCCACGCCACTCCTGCCAGGAAGGTTGGGCTCGGAATCCCTGGCCACGGAGCCGCTGCCTGCGAGGGCTTGGACCCACGCCGGGAATCCCAGAAAGGGCTGGGAACAGATGGGAAGGACCCCGGCAGCACCAGCCATTGTCTGGCTGCTGAGCACTGGTACAAAGAGGAGCCTGCAGAATGCAGAGGGACGTGCCAGCTGCTCCCTGGCCACCCCAGTCTGGCCGGAGAATGGGGCCATGGGAGCAAGGTGGAAGTGGCCAGGCCGAGACGATGATGAGCAGCACCAATGATGGTTAACAGATCCCACAGGCTCAGGGACAAACTCCCCAGCCTGCATCCCCAAGGGATCTCACTGAAGTGAAGTGAGTGGGTCTTGTAGAAGAGGGATGAGGGACTCGACTTCCCACCTTTAAACCCCCGTCCTAAACCCTCAAACTCCTGCCCTTTCTCCACGTTCCAAGGGCACTGTGAGAGCACCAAAGCCCTGAGCAAGACAAACCCCACTTCCCGTGTGATGCTGGGTGTGATGGTAGCGGCTCACAAAGCACAGAGCTCATGAACAAAGTGAAACACAGGGAGGCATTGCCCAAAGCTAGCACGATGCCCTGGGGATCCACCAAAACCAGCCAGATTGTGGTGACTCCACAGCTGACAGCAGCAGCTCTTCTCCTGCGACAACACAGCCGTGGCTGATCCACAACATCACCAAAACAGAACTAACGGGGATGGGGGACACAAACAGCACCCAAGAGGCAACACAGGAGGCTCCAGCAAACCCCAGTTTGAGCTGGTCACTCGTGTCTGCACATCAGACACTCTCACACCAATCTGTGTCTTCCAATCCCCCCCCCAAAGGCAACTCCAACTCCTTCACAACTGGAGGAATGATCACAAACCAACAACCGTCCTCATTCAGGAGCAAACACAGCTCACCTTCCAGTGGGGAACTCTCATCTGCTCTATTTAAGGTACAACTGGCTGTGCTGAGGTCAACACCCCGGCCTGAACTCGCTGCCTTTTATAGCCCAGGTCACGCTCTGATGCCTCTCTTCCCATGGCAGTCTGCTTTTAAAGAGGGACAGAAGAGGCTCAGGGGAAGCTGAAATTAAAATAAAGATCCTTCAGCAGGATGTGAAGATGCCCCAAAAGAAAACACCTAGAAAACCCATGGTAATAAACACTCCATGAGGTGTATCCACCACCTCACCGGCACAGTTTAGAGTGAGCCTGTTTCTCCAAGAATTATCGTCACAGAAATGCACAGTTCCTTTTTTGCTATTCCCCTCCCTTCTTAAACTTGAGAAATCCACCAACTTCCTTCAGTCCCTCAGCACACACAGGGCAGACACCAAGCCCGTGCTGGCCCTGCTCAGCTCCCACCAGGGACTCTCCTGGCCTTCCCCCAGGGCAGCCCCATCACTTTGGGAACCCCACTCCATTCAGGAAGCAGGCGGGATGCTCTGACTCACACCCACAAGCCTAAAGTGCCAAAATCTGACTTCTGGAACACAGTACAGGGTTATAAATGCTCATCCCTTGGAAATGTGCAGGACAAATCCATTTTTACATAAGCTATAGAAATATAAAACTCCTCCCTCGCCCCCACAAATCCCAGAATCTAACTTGGATTTGGACACATAACCAGGAGGTGATGTATCATCATCTCATTATCAATGGCCAATGCAGATTAAAGTTTAGCTGTCAAAACAAATGACCTCTGCTCCACAGTTTCAGTTCTGCAACCAGAAAGAGCCTGGTTTTTCTTCTGACTTTTCCCAGTAGGTCAGAGTTTGACCCAAGACACTTTCTATTCCTCTAAACCTCTGCTAACACCACAACCTCAGAACAAGCTCACGACACCAACACAGAAGGAGAACTGGACTCTTTCTGCATTACTTCAGCCACCTGCTTCTATTTGGAGCTCCTGCAAACCTAAAGTCTGCCCTGCTCAAGGTTTATCCCCTCCTTGACCATTTATTACACCACTTTCTTTGGGGAGATCTGCTGTAAATCCAGATGCTCAGCTGTACCAGTGGAAGGAAGATGAGTGAGTTTCTCCCAGCAGCCATCCTGTGACCTGTATCTCCCTGCTAAACACAATCCAGTAATTACCCATTAACATTTCTCAGCAAGAGCCCAGTCCACACATCTCAGAGGACTTCCCAAAGCACAGCTCTTACTAATATTCTTCTAATTGATTAAAACTGACCAGAGTTTTGATTACAGGATGTATCATTACGGAACATCTCATTCCTGAAAGACGTCAACCAGCAGAAGGTGATGTGGTGGGGAAGTGAAATGAGAGTCACCTCTCCAAGCCTCACTGGAAATAACCCGGTAGCAGCACAATGTTCCTGCCCAAGCACCAGCAGAGTTATTTTTTATTTTATTAAACACTGGAGGGTGGGAAGGTGCCAAGCCTGCAACAAGCACCATGATGGTTCCTCATGGACACCTCTCCTGTCTGCAGGCTCTGAGCACAAGGGATCCACCCCACCTGAGAATTAGCAACAACCAGAGGACTCATTACCTTTCCCTCCATCTCAACTACTTACACCATGGCAGGACATTCTGACAAACACCATTTACTGATTTAAATGAAGTCAAAATTAACTAAGGATTATGATTACTGTACAATAGCTGATGACCAGTGAAAATTTCAGGCATTTCCCAGGCAGTCAGGATCAGGTGATGCAGTTTGTTATTCAAACTGTGTGACCCCTACACAATTTCTATATAATTTCTCCAATAATTTCAACTTACATTTAAAGTACAATTTCCTTCTATCCAAAGAACTAAGTAATAAGCTATCTATCCCTTACTGTCAGGCTTCAATTCACTTTACAAGCACATTATTCAACCAACTCGCCCCAGGATTCCCCAAGTGCCACTGCTGACTCCACCCAAAAATCCAAGCAACACCAAGATGTAAAGAAAAACTGCTCCTGAGCTCCGTGGGAGATGATCCCAAGGAACATGCGATCCTTGTAATGAGGTGCTGCTCCTTTTAAGATGGAAAGAAACTTCCTTCCTGAATATTAAATCAGGCTTTAAGTTTAGCCAACCTCCTACTTCTGCTCTAATGAACTGGAGGCAAGTCAACAAAAAGACACTCAAATGTCTCATTACAGCACTGCTGCTCCAGCCTGGCTTCCACACTGCAAGGAGCAAAACCCAGCTCGTGTTGTACCACAGCAATGGGCCCGGGCCAACAGCAAGCCTTAAAAAAATCAGGAAGAGGAAGGGCTAGGGTGGAAGAGCAGAATTATACTCAGTGTCACCACTGCTGAAGTGATCTCACTCCAAGGAACACAAGAGCAGCTGTTCCCCATCACCACCGAGTCCCAAAATATTGGGACTGAAAACCTGAAAGGGCTCCAGATGCCCCGTAAATACATTCAGACACTGCAACCTGTGGCAGACTTCAGTCATCCAGCTAATTCCCTGTAACCCCTGTTTCCTTTAAAACAAGCCCTGCTGATCTCATGGACTGATGTCTTTTGCTACTGAACACGAGGGATGTTTTCCAAAACCAGAGGTCTGAAGGAAGAGTCAATGCAAGGGCTCACTGGAGTTTACTCTCTAGAATAAAGGTAGTTTTATCAATTCACTAAAAGCCTTTTCTGCACAGAAATCTGAGGGTGCTGGTGCATACTCTGGAGTTGATAAGACACCTTCAGCACAGCCTCCTGGGTTCCTTTCTAAGAACACTTTCCTGATAAATCTTCATCTGTAAAATGCAGCAGCACAGGTTTCTACCCACTTGTGTGTCTGAAAGCTCCATCTGTATTTGAATACCTCATCACTTTGCAAATTCATCTTGTTTTACACAGAATGAGCAGTGGCTGAACAGACTCAACTGGACAGGCAGACTCCCATGACCCCTTCCCACGCTGGGTTGGCATTCCCAGGGAGCCTCCAGGATCAGCTCAGGGCTCTGAACAACCCCAGGTCTCCACAGCCCCACCTCTCCTATCACACACAGCACCTCGAGGGAGGAGGACACAGCCACGCTGATCCTTGGAGAGCTGCAGCTCTTGGAGGTGCCTCATCCCAGAGCTCCATCTTATCCACAGCTTCCACAGGAGCTGCGTGTCAGGGCCTGCAGCTGCTCCAAGCCATGGCTCAGCATTACACAGCCTCTCCCCTGCTCCTGCAAGAATGACTGAATTCATCCAAAAGCGTGTGTTATGGAAGATCAAAATCATCCAAGAAGTCTGAGGCTGGGGATGACTCTGAGGAAGACAGGCAGTCCCAGCTTGTGCCAACACAACCCCCTGAGCTCCATCACAGTCTCGCCTCCCAGACCTTGGATGGACGCTCACAACTCCCCAGTGGACATCACCCAGCCTTGGGATGGGGTAACATGGGCCAGGCAGCTCTAACAGCCCTGAGACACAGCCCTGTCCCAGCCAGGAGGTCGGGATAAGCATCACTGATTACCCCAAGAGTCCCTCAAACACACCTGGGGTACAGGAGCCGTCACCACACACGACGCGCCTGGCAGCCCCGCTGTCACCTCCTTAGGAATCAACTCAGGAAATCCCAAACCCCCTCCCAGCACTTCTGACCCGCAGTGTTTTGTATCCAACAAGAAACAAGGTAGCAAAGCTTTGTTTTGCTAATAGGTAACAGAAAAGTTACTGTATTTCCCTTGTCATTACAGCAGATGACAAATTTGGGTGCTATTTTTGTGGATTTTAGTGAGCCTTCCCTTATTTTAGCCTTAAAATTCAACCTTCAAGCCTCCACTTCAGTTCCATGGAACCAAAAATATTTCAAATTGCAGTAATGACAAGCTACCATCTGCATTTACTGAGGACGGGCTCGGTAACTTTACAGCAAAAGCCACAACCAATCTCCAGTATTTACACCCAAATGAGCTATTTGCATCCAGCAAAGCAGGGCTGTCGTGCCTGCCTGGGGAAGAGGAGGCTGGGGGAGATGGAAAGTCTACGTGGGCAAGAAACTTGGAGCTGCAGCCAAGGCAGCTCCAGACAGCAGGGAAGACACTCCTGGAGCCTTCACCAAGCCAAGGCTGCCGTCATGAGTGACACGAGGTCCTTGTTACTTAAAAATACTAATATTTTTTTTTTTAAAGCCCACCAGGCCTTGCTTAGAGTAATTTTTGGAGCCTGGTTCTGTTGCCCCACTCTTGCTTCTGTCACTGGGCTTTTATTTCATCTCCATCCAGAAAAATCCAGATTTCTTTCCAGGCAGAATGAACAACGTGGGGAGTTGCTTAGCGAGTTGAGAGGAGCCTGTGCTGGCAGCTGGGGAGAGGATACAAGAATTCCCAGCTGTGCCAATGCCATGGGGGCAGGAGGAACAGCCAACGCTGCAAAGTCTCCACTGGTTCCCAGAACAGGTATAACAAGAAACTGTAAGACAACTCATATGAGGAAAGGAAGATGAGACATGACTGTACCTTGACAGCAGTGACACCTCTGAACAGTTTATTGCCATTTACAGAGTGATCAGCTACAAAGCTCTCCTTAATTCCTGCCCCTCACTCAGTGGGAGCAGCGCTGTGGCCTTGGCACAGTGCACCTCCAGCACACTCACAGTCATCACTACAGCCAGGAAACCCAGGCTCTGAAGCTCAGCAGCACATCACACCTGGCTCTCCTCGCTTCCCTGGCTGAGTTATTCACCTGAGCAGGGGCAGCAGATTTAGCACCACGCTCCAAGGGGAAGGCAGGGAAGGGTTAAGGGCCAGAGCACAGCTGAAAACCAAGGAGCACTCCATTGCTCTGGGATGTTTCATACAACACTAATCACTTCATCTGATTTTAATTCCTGACACCAAATCAGCATATAGCTTTTCAAAGGAAATCTTGTCCCAGATTGCAAGGTAATCAATCACAATTAACGTGGAAAGCAGCTTTTGCAACGCCATCATGGCCTGTGAACCGAGCAGGAAGGACAGGGAAGGAGCTCAGAAACATCTTTCAAGTACAGACAGACAGATAATTTGGGATAGGATTGGTCTGTCAGTGTCTCCTGCACAGCAGCCACTCAGGCTTTCTGCTTCTCCTCCAGTGAATGACCTGAGAAGAGTGGGTTCTGTGCCAGCACTCTCACTCCCCTCTGAAAGTCCTCTCCCCACCAGTCTTCCCTGTTCCAGGGGAGCCACATTCTCCCTACAGGCTGCTGGAAAACACATTTCCATCAAAATGATTTTTCCTTAAACCAGAGAAAATTGTCAAGAGGATGGTGCCAGACTCTGTTTAGTGGTGACAGTGACAGGACAAAGAGCCACGGCCTTAAAATAAAACACAAGTTCCACCTCAACATGAGGAAGAACTTCTTTCCATGAGGGTGGCAGAGCCCTGGAGCAGCTGCCCAGGGAGGGCTGGAGTCTCCCTCAGCAGGGACATCCCAAACCCACCTGGAGCTGTTCCTGTGCCACCGCTCCAGGTGACCCAGCCTGGGCAGGGCATGGACTGGGACATCTCCAGAGGTCCCTTCCAAGTTGTGATCCTGTGAAAACTGTTCTAGGAGTAACCCCATGCCCAGAGAGGAATTCTGATGCAGCAGTGAGGGCATTAACCTGGAATCTGAGCTATGGTTTAGAGCAGCTCTCTGCCACCTGCAGGGTGCAGAACCAGGGAAAGGCTTCAAAACAAGGAAAACTCCTCGTTCAAGCCTCACTGGTCTGCCACAATAACCTGAAACACTCTGAGATACTTTGATACTTAAATGCCTCCTATCAAAACACTGTCCAATTATCCACATATAATTAAAAAAAAAAAAGAAAAAAAAGTTCAACTTGGCCATATGCAGCAGCTGCCCCAAGTCCTTCCCAGGGGATCCAGAACACTGCAATCACCACAAGTGCCCCACAGAACAGTAATTAAATGAGTTTGGGGTTTTTTATAATAAAATAATAACCCCCCCCCACCCACGCAGTCCGAGGGGCAGGGCTGCAGAGGTAACACGTGCAGCCACAGCACATAAAAAAAGCAGTTTCTGGAACACGTGATCACACTCAGTAAACTGGCCTTGAATGGGAAGCCTTTTCCTTGATTAGCCATGCAAACCCTAAAGTCAAAGACAATTTAAAGAGAAAAGAAAATCAAGTCTTAACTAATTCCAGCACTTCTACCATTTCACTGGACCTCCTGCACAGAGGTGAGAGCTTCTGCTGAAAGCCCTTCACAAGGAGCAGGGCTGAGGGGAGACCACCTCTAGCCTGGCACTGGTTTAATTATTTACACAGAGTTAATGAGTACCAGACTCTCCTCCTAAACTCGCACAGGGTGCATAGTCCTACAGTCATTTGGACTTTAAATCCACCCTCGGACTGTTATGAAGTACAAAACTCCAAACAAGCCTCCAGGAGGGATCCCAGAGAGTGCAGAGTGAGCCCAGGACCCTGGCAGAGTTCAGGTGGCAAAGCAGGACAGTCCAACCCCTCCAACACAATTCCCAGAGTAACCTGGAAGCAAAGGGAGACATTTTGCAACATAACCAGAGCTTCTCTCAAGGAAACAGGGGACAGGCACAAAGGCACACGTTTAAGGGCAGGTTACTGTGCACTTTTGCCTCTGCTCTCCACACCTAGAGAGATCAGGACAAGAGACACTCAATTAAGGTGATTTGTGCTGGAATATTTTCCTGAATGTGCAACAGTGTGGGCAGCAAAGCACTGAGACACAGGGGCAGCTCTGCCTGTGCCCAGGTGTGGCTGATCCTGCTCTGGAGCAGCACAGTGGGGCTTGGTGACCTTCCCAATTCACCTCCAGACCTCTGCTCAACAGGGAGAACACCATCACCAAACAGACAACACAGGCAAGAACCAACAGCGAGGTCTGCCAGGCAGCACAGCCCACACTGCTTGCTCTCCTCACCAAAACTATCAAATTCAGCACTGAAACCCAACCAGAATGGCCATTTCCAGAGCAGCTCCCTCCCTCTCCTGTGCCTCCCTGGGCCTGGGCAGGGTGAGCAGGCACAGCATGGCCTGAGCAGAGCCATCCCCAGAGCCCCAGCACGCCTGCAGGGGCAGCAGGAGCTGGGGCTGGGCCCAGGTTTTCAAACATTCCTGCTGGCTGCTCACAGGCAGGGTGCCAGGACGTGCTGACACCAGAAGGGAAATGGTAATTTTCAGGGTTTCTCTTAGTCAAACCTGAATGAAATTTCACAAGTGAGTGGAGGGGAGGAAAGTACTTCTTTAACCCATTCATTCTCCCCAGCAGGGGAAGAGCCCTCCCAACTTCAAGGATTTTTCTTTGAGAAGAGTCACAGAATCTCTAAGGGTGGAAAGTCTTAAGTGGTAGAAAGTCAGGGGCACCTTTGGCCTCAGCCTCCTCCCAGCCACATCCAAGACATCCCCAACACATCCCACCAAAACAAAGTTCTCTCTGCCTCCCCACATGGCCAAGCACCCACAAAATCAGGACAAGGAGCAGGCTGTGCTCCCCCAACTGCATCAGAAGTCCCAAAATCTACTGCCCATATCTAACCCTGAGCTTCTTAGACCAATTTAGGCTTAATGTTAATTAGCCAGGAGAAAGAGGAAGTTACTCAAGTTTAAAAAAAAAAAAAAAAAACAGAAAGTTAAAGAGAAAAAGAAAAAAAGTTAATAGCAATTGAATTTGTCCTTGAAAGAGTTTCAACTACCAGAGCTGGCTTAAGGAAATGACATGCTGGTTATCACATGAAATGCCAGTAACTGTAATGGAGCAGCAGGTTTTTTGGAGTTATTTACACAAACTGATTTTTCATGGGAATTTCATAGGAATTAAGACATACACAATCTATCTCCTCTCTCTCACCCTCTCATAAAGGTATTTCTTTACCCTATTAACAGAATTAACTGATCCCCCTATATGATCCTACACACTTTTGTCCTTTTTTTCTCCCAGTAAAAAATGAAAAGAACACGATTAGAAATTAGACTTCAGCAACATTTTACTCTTAACACCTAAAGCAAAAAGAAATATTTGCTAAGAAATTCTGAAGCAGCTTTTATTAAGTTTCCCTGTCATTATGCATCATCCTTTATGTTTCACTACAGAGAACTCATGCCCACATTGTGTAAATACTCACTGAGCTGTCACTTAAAACTCAAAAACACTCCAGAAAGACACTGTGGCAAAGCTGGAGATGCTCTTCTTGATGTTGTACAAGAACCCTGAGAAGTGCTCAAGCTGCAGGACTGAACTGCTGGGTTACAACACTGGGAGTTCAGGCAGGAAGAGTCAGGAGTGGGAACCCCTCCCTCACCCATGTGTTAATACATGATTAATCCATGTCTGATTGAGACATGGAACTGGTAAAATATGTACAGGAGCTGAGTCCTGGGAGAAGCAGCTCCTCCTGTTCCAGCCCTGGGTGCTGCTTCAAGCACAGAGCTCCATTAAAAGGGTCTCAATGTATTCAGCTAATGCCAGGGAGGGAAGCTGGGGTCACACTCACAGCACAGGATGAGATTCAGAGGATTCATATTCCCCTCCCCACCCTTCCCTGGTGCCTCAGCTCTTCCCAAAGTTCCCACAGCAGCAGCTGAGCTTCTGAGGAACAGTCACAGTGGGAACTCAGACCCCACGTTCCACCCCTGCCTAACAGGGAGAAGCCAAAGGCTGCCTGAACCTCAGCTCCTGCAGAACTGCAGCCCTGAAGAACCAAAAGTAGCATCTCCAGAGAGCAGAGAGGATGTTAAATTTGGGACTGGCATTTTCCTGGGCTCCACTGATGGGCACAGCCGTGGTCCTCCTGAGCCCCCCAAAAGGACATGAGGTTTATCTGCAGTTTCCCTTCTTTCCCAGGGAAACCAAGAAGGCAGCAGCTCCTCTGGTGCCACCCAGGAGCTGGAGGAACCCGGACACAGCCCAAGCAGTTCTGTTCCAATGTGCCAAAAACCAGCTTTTTACTTCCCATCCCCCTTGTCATTCACTTCCAGCTGGAGATTTATGGCTCTGGCTAATAGACATCCACTCCAGTTTTCCCCTGGCCTGTGCATAAATTAAAGACTTAACTTTTTGCAGTCAGCATACAACAGAAAAAAAATTTTTGTAGGACTTCTTAAAAACGATTTTTTCCCAGCAGGAAGGTATCCCTTCCTTTCTGTCCCACCAGAACAAAAGAGGAAATGTTGTTTTCCACCCTTGCTGATGGTTTAAGGACCATTCCAGAGGGAAAAAGCAAGTGGCTAAATATTGACAAGCTTATCTTTTCCATCCCCCTCAACCACATTTGTTGCCTTCAGTTTCTGTTTTGCTGCTGCTGCTGCTCCTTGAGAGTTTCCAGCATTCCTGGCAGGAATTGGGCAATGGCATTGCTGATGAGCTTCTCCCTAGAGCAATCCATCACACAGGAGTTGCAATTCAAGGAAGAAATCAGACTCACTAGCCAGAGAATTTTAAATACACAGAGTAAGAACTGGAAAGGGCATTTTCTCCTCTAATATTTTAATTACCCAGAGCACAGGTGCAGAGGGTAAAAGCTGGATTTCCAATTGGTGGCGTTACTTGGAAAAGAGCAAGGGAGAGAAGTGGTGGAAAAGTCGTGTATGAGGTAACAGATAAAACCAACAGCTGCACTATTAAGCCTAATTTTAGACATTATTTTCTCTCTGAAGGAAAGCTGCTGGGATTTTTAGCACAGCCCTCATGGAACGTGTGATACGTCTGTCACACAGGAACCAGTGACCAGAGTTCTCAAATGAGACAACAGAAAAAACCCAAAGCATTACAAATACACCAAGCTTATGAGAACAGTCAGGCACAGCTTTGTAACAGAACATTTGACTGTCCTGCCTCCCCTCAGCCCAGTTTCTAATATTATTTAAGAACAGGGAAGCAGTTCTGGCAGCTTGTTGAGGGAAAACAGGAAGTTTTCCTGTTTTCAGAAACAGGAAACAGAAGTTGTAACAGGTAAAAGGAATAAAACTGGGCAGTTTCAGGAACCACTAGGTATTCTAACCCCCCACAAAAGGCCTGAAAGTCAAACCTAAAACCCTTCAGAAACCAAATTTCTGTCTTGCAATCAACAACATCATTACAAGAGAGACACCATAGGGAGAAACCCTCCCCTAGCCCAGATAATAAATAAGGATTCACAGGGCAACTCAATTAAACTTCATAAAAAACAGTAGACAAGCCTTGCTAACCCCATTTCACCACAGCACTCAAGTGGTTTGTCCTGGGTTTCCCAGTAAACTGGTGGTGATAAGGGCAGGGAGAAATAAAAGCTCCAGATGAGAGTGAAGATTGAGTTTTACTGTCCTGTCTCCCACACACATCCTGCCTGGAAACACTGGACACCTCCAAGCTGGGCATCAGGGAGATGGTACTGCAGAAAATGAGAGATTTTAAGAGAATCAGACAACTCCTGGTTGACTTCAGACTGTTTTTAAAAGATAAGGTAGCAAAACCTCCAGTGTCCACACCAGGACTAACAAGATTTTACCAACAAAATCTAAGTAGCACAATTTCCCTGCTTTTTCTAAAACAGCCAAGCCCTAAAATTGCTCATTCAGAGAAAAGGAGATGCACCACTCTCCTTTTTGTTGGAAAGCTCCAGTGCACAGCACACAACTTGAGGGCTCCTGACATTACAATGCAAAGCAAGGAAAAACCACGAGCCAAGAGGAGCCAGGTCCCAATTTCCCATTCCAAGACATCGCAGCTCACTGGCAGCACAGTCCCTGCTGGTGCCAATTTAGTTTTAAACCATATTTCCAACAACGTCTTTCATGCCTCACTTGCTACTAAAGTCGGAATCAAAGTCAACAAAAAATAGCTATTGTATGGCAACAGGCCCAAAAGCTTTTTTTTTTTTTTTTTAATTAACATAAGATTTTTTTTAAACTGCTTTCACTGAACTTATAACAGAGGCCTTGAGATGCTGGGCACCTGTGGGGAGGTTATCCAAGGTGTCAATGTTTAATGTGATCCAAAGCGTTCTCCCATTACAGGAGACACTCTGTTGTAGCCAAAGCCTGAGAAATGCCCACCTATTAAAGGCAGGGAAGTCCTTTCTCTCAGGCAGTTTCCTTTAAATCCCAAGACCCTCGGAAAATTGGTGTATTACTAAGAGCTGCTACATGCTCTGAGGGGAAGCAAGTGGAAACAAATCCATGGGAGAGCTGGAAAAATTGAAAACCAGGACGATGGCCTGGCTTCTCACTGTCATTGCCACAGCAAACCAAGGATTTCTCATCCCACACACTGCAAATCAGCCATCCTGATCTCCTGATCCTGTTCTGTGTTCCCCAGCTACAAAGATGATCTGGAAAAGACACCAAGTCCCCAAAACCACAGAGCACCCCTTGCATTCCCTGGGCTCCCACTCGGCACCTCCTCCCTGGCTGTGGGTGAAGTCTCCTTAAGGTTACACACAGGAGCCAGCCCTGTGTACCTCTGGTGTGACCACACAACTCCTCTCACTGCAGGAACATTCCACCCAAACAACTTTCACACCAGAAATTACCGGGCCTTTCTTGATGAGCAAAGTGATGAAACCCTCGTGATGGCATCACTCAGAATTCCTAAAGAGTACCTAAAGAGGGATTAAAGGCACCACCCTGCTTCTCACCCCCAAACTCAGGTCTGTGGCCCCCAGGATTCCCAAGTGTGCTCTTCCCACATCCTCTTCCCCAGCCTGCCCCAGCAGATGTTCCCTGGGAGGTTTCTGGCAGGTCAGTCACCCTCTGCTCTGCTCTCCCAGAGTTTCTCAGGAGTTGGGTGGGAAGTACCTGCTCTGCTCATCGCTGTGCAGGAAAACATAAAGCTTTAAATTCTCCTAATCCAGGGAATTTAGGAGTACACAGCACAGGAGGCTGTAATTCAGGGCTTGAGTATTATTATTAATCAACCTTTTCTTATGGGCAGCACAGATGACACGTGGAAGCTTTTCTCATTAGATAAGTCTGCTCTTTTCTTTCCAGAAAAAAAAAAAAGGGGGGAATTGTCAGTTTAAGTCCAATATTCCTTGGCACAAAAAGGACTGGGAGGGGAAAATCATTTGGTTTTTGAGATGAGGGGCTTGCTGGTTTACCTTTTACATTCACTATTTGTCCTTCCTCAAGTCCAACTAATTGTCAGAACAACTATTCATTAATAATTCCAGTTGATGGGACTACTGACTCAGGTATTCCTAACTCACTGTGTCAGCAGCTTGTGGAATTAAGCGAAATTTATTTCAAGCTCCTTCTACAAATTTGTACCACAACACTTACAGAAGTGAACTGCAGGGAAATACTTGAGAACTTCAACCTGACTCCATATTTTAGAACACATTTTATCTAAATTGAGCTTTTTCAGGATTTACAAAGTAAGCACTTTGTTCTTGCATTCATGGAACACATGACCATATTCCTGAGCAGCTGAAACCTTCCCTGAGGATGCTCCAACACTCACTACCAGTCACCACTGGCTGTTTGATAGCCCCAGCAGAGCAGATCTGCTCTCTGGGAGAGCAGAATTCCAACCTGAAAGAAAGGCCAGTCCAATCTGCTGCAGCAGAGGGTGCCTTTGGTAATCAAGGAACAAACAACCGAGCAGTTTTCAGATCAGTGCAGGAGAAGTCCTGAGCAAGAAGGGAAGCTCTGGAGACTGCAGGTCACCCTACCTGGTATCAAATCTCTCCGACCCCAGGCCTGAAGCTGGAGCAAAGCACACGGAATGAAAAGGGAAGTTCAGTCCTGCACGAGGCCACCACAGGCCTTGGAGATAGGTGCAAGTTCGAGCACAGAAAGGAACCTGGCTTTAATCAAGGCTTTCAGATAAAGATATCAGCACCTTTTTTCCCTGTACCTAAAATGTCTGATGCTGTACTGCCTTCTCCTCTGCACGTTTCCTGGCCATTCCTATTTCAGCTAAGAATGAATTCTACACATACAACAATAAAGATAATCCTCAGGCTTGCTTTTCCTAGTTCCACTCCTCAGAAGAGTTGTGACTGCTGAGCCTGACCACAACCAGCACCTGAAGTCTCTAGGAAGTGCCTGTATTTATGGGGGGAAGGAGACACATCAGTTCTCACTCAAAATAAATCAAAATGTACCCTAAGACACAGAGCAAGAGACTCCTATCCTGTATCATAGTTCTGTTGAATGTAAATTGATAATTCTTGGTAACCGACCAATTTCAGCATTTTGGCCGCATATTTGGTTCTGATTGATTGATTGTTCGGGGACTTTTTTCCTTCTTTAGGCTGTAACACACCCCAGAACCCCCAACACGCTCCCATCTAATAAAGAACCCAAACAGCCCCAGTTTTGAAAAGGGCCAAAACCAGGCAGGAACAAACGCATCCTCAGACCCATCAAAGAAATCATTTATACCAAGGGGAAAGTCACATAACCAAAATAAACAGCAAGCCCATTGTGCGGAGCAGCCCTGCCACCGTTCCGACAACACAGACTCTATTCCAGGCTGAATCCAACATCACAAGGAAAATAAACCCAAGGTACAAACAACGCGCCCTCGCCTCCCGTTCCGTCCGGGGCAGGGGGCAGAGGGATGCGGGGCTCAAGGTCACGCCGGGGGATGCGGAGAGGGGCGCGGGGCTGCCCTGTCCCGGGGCTGGCGGAGGAGGCGAGTGTGGAAGTTTATGAGCTCATCAGGATGGTTGTACCATTACATCAGAGGCAATTATAAATGGCCAAGAGCAGGGGATGGGGAGCCAATCAGATCACAGATGGGATGTCAACCTAAGACCAACTGTCTCCTGGCTTTGACAGAAGGATTTTACCTCCATAATTCAAATCCCAAACCCAAGCGATCCGCACTCGCTGCTCCCATCGCCCAACTCCCCGCCAGCGCTCCCGCCCCGGCCCGCGGCCCCTCCGCCCGCCCCACGGGCCCCACGGCCCCGCCGGCCCCCGGCGGCCCGG
>VZUI01005247.1:0-12491 GCA_013401135.1 Cettia cetti | reverse complement strand
AAAAAAAAAAAAAAAAAAAAAAAAAAAAAAAAAAAAAAAAAAAAAAAAAAAAAAAAAAAAAAAAAAAAAAAAGGGAAAAAAAAAAGGAGAAGAAAAAAAAATACTTTTGCTGCATAAACAGGCACAACTGAAATGGATTAATTTCATTTACAATATTCAATTACAGTAATAATTTAAAGTTCTGCTCATGTTTCTGTGTCTCTTCATCCTCACTGATGTCATGAGAGCATCAAAGAACACAACCACCACATGTCACACATGGTACCTTCCCTCATCACCTCTGCCTCACACAGAGGAGGACAATTGTGCACTGCAGTGTTTTCTTTCAGTGTGATTTTGATTTAGAGGGGTTATTCTTCCACTTTCTACTCTTCTAATCTGACACTTGACTCAAAAGAGGGGCAAGGTATCCCACTCCTGCTGGAGGAAAAGCCAAAATGTAGCACTCTTGTGCTGAACACTGAATTTTTTGCATGATGCCACCTTGAGTCATTTTCTTCTTGTCCTTTCAGTAAATACCCTGAAGGAATAAAAACACCTGAGGCTGAACAAAAGGGCTCCAAACTAACACATAACAAGCTGCTTTTTAAGAGAGTTGTGTGAGCCCTTGAAAAAATCCAATAGTCTCTTGACTTAATGCTGGAATCCACTAGAGCAGGTTTTTATCTACTTGTGCACGTTCCCGTCAGGAAGGTGAAAATACAAACACAGGCACAGGGAAGCACTCACTGGCATCATGGATGGAATTGTCAATTCTGTCCCAGTGCCCCTTGTGCAGGACACAAGGTACTGGCCCAGTTCAGGCTCTCACTGTTGGCCAAATCTGCTCTGACTGCGTCAGGACATGTTTTATGTTGGGCTGACTCCTTTCCTTCAGCCAATATAAACTGTTCCATGAGATCTGGATAATTCAGCAGAGGTGGAACAACATTCCAGCAGCAGATCTGAAGCCAGTGCTCGTGGCAGGGTTAACCAGAGATTCCCAAGTAATGAAACCACAGCTCCCAAAACCAAACCCTCCTGAGCTTTACCCCTTGCACTCTGCACTTTGTTGGACCTTCAAAAGGCAAAGAGAAGAAATAGCACATCATGGAATTATTAATGTTGGAAAAGCCCTCTAAGACCATCAAGGCTGATACCCCCCTTGTCACCCAGCCCAGAGCTCTGAGTGCTGTGTCCAGGAGTTCCTTGTACACCACCAGGGACGGGGACTCCAAACCTCCCTGGGCAGCCCCTGCCAAGGCCTGGCCACCCTTTCCATGGAGAAATTCCTCCTGATGTCCAACCTGAACCTCCCCTGGCACAGCTTGAGGCCGTTTCCCCTTGTTCAGTCCCTGTTCCCTGGGAGCAGAGCCTGACCCTCCTGAGCTGTCCCCTGCTGTCAGGGAGTTGTGCAGAGCCAGAAGGTTCCCCCTGAGCCTCCTTTTCTCCAGGCTGAGCCCCTTTCCCAGCTCCCTCAGCCACTCCTGGTGCTGCAGCCCCTTCCCCAGCTCTGTTCCCTTCCCTGGACATGCTCCAGCTCCTCAATGTCCTTCCTGAACTGCTGAGCCCAGAACTGGACACAGCTCTGCCCACCTGGCCTCACCAGCCCTTCTGAACCAAACACCTGTGTAAACATTGGATGTACTGAGCAGTTTCAGGAGATTCCCCAGAGCAGACCCAGCTTGGTCACTCAGCTGTCCCATCCCAAAGGCCACCAAATGTACACCAGGTCATTCTGGGCACAGCTGAACTCACAGAGCAGCACCTGGCACACATCCAGACATTTTGGTGATGCTGCCATGGACCAGCACACGGCACATTTTCATTTCAACACTTTGCTTCTAAGCAGGAAGCATTTTTAATTTCCTCCAGCATTAGGGATAATGTTGGCCACTACAAATTAAATGAAAGACACCTCCCAAAATGCATTTTCAAATACACCCTAAATAGTAGACACCATTTGAGTCAGATGCAGCCGGGATTGTAATTGGAAGCTGCAGAGAGTGCTCTTTCAGGATTCATAATAACTGGCACTTTGCTGAAAAGGTTCCTGTAATTAAAAACATTCACAAGTAAGGGCAAGCTCCTCCAAAACAGCTCATTCAAGCAACACAAAGTACCCCAAAACTGTCCAGGTGAGCTCTGTGGATGTGTCCCTGTATGACTCCAGCAGGGCAAAGCAGGAGGAATACAGCAGGAAAGGTTCCTAGAAGGACAGCAAGAACTTTATAAGGTCTGGAATGGCTTTTCCATGAAGAGCAAGCCAATGGGTTGGGATGCTGCAGCCTAGAAAACAGGGAGGTGAGGGGGATTCAAAAATCTTGAGTCACTGGAGGAGTGGGAGAGGATCACAGAATCCCAGGATCACTGAAGTTCCAAAAGTCCTCCAAGACCATTGAGTCCAAACTGTGATGGATCCTCACCTTTCCCCCAGCCCAGAGCTCTGAGTGCCACATCCAGGCATTCCTTGGACACCCCCAGGGATGGGGACTGCAAACCTCACTGGGCAGCCCCTTCCAATGTTTAACAACTTTTTCCATGAAGAAATTCCTCCTGGTGTCCAACCTGGCACAACCCTATGCCATTTCCCCTTTTCCTGTCACTGCCCGGGAGCAGAGCCTGATCTCACCTTGCCACAATCTCCCTTCAGGTACACAATTGCTCCTTAACCACCTTGTCCAGCCCCAGAGCAAGGAGCACTAGAGGGAAGCAATCAAAGAGATCCACAGCCAATCAGGGAGGATGGTTATGAGGAAAGGGGGTTGGAAAGTTTACATGCAACTCAAGGCAGGGCTGGGCAAGTACTTGGAAGTGAAATCCAGCAAGGATTATTAGACAGATGAGTCTTCCCTGGCACACAAGATATCCTAAGCTGAAAATAATTAGGGCCCAAGAGAGTATTCAAGGGAAATATCAGAACTGTTTGCCTCTCCCTCCTGTTCTCCAGGAAAGCAATTATGGTCAGTGGGTCTGTGCAGAGGGTGGGGTTTTATCAGCTGCCTTCTCCTCACTGCAGTGAGCAAAAGAACCCTCCATGCTCTCCTGGGGCAGGGCAGAGTTGTGCAGAGGGAGAAAAATGCAGGGAAAGCTGAGGTGGGGGGGGAAGAAATGGGAAAAGGGGGGTAGAGTGGGACAAACACAGATACGTGGTTCTACGGGCAGCCCTGAGCACTAATCCTGGTCTTACTGACTTCAAGGGAGAGGGAGGAGAGGCTGAGCTGCTGTAATGGGGCTGTTGCAGCTGTGATGGTTTTAGGAGAAGAGGAAAGGAAAATTTACAGGGAAAAGCAGCATCTCCAAGAAAAGCAGGTGCTCGGATGGGGAGAGCAGTCGGCACTCGGGAAATGCAACCACTGATCCAAGATGCAGTGGTGCATCCTGAAACTCACCCATTTCCCTCCCACCCAACTGCAGCACCCTGAAAGCCATGAAAGGTGCTCCTCTCCCTCCCAGGGCGGATCCCTGAGCTCACTAAGACAGATGAGCCCCAAATAAGGATCAATAACTGGGCTGTGAATAAGGCAAGATGGACGAGGGAGGGAATGGGCACTGAAAAGGGCAAGTTCCAGGCAGGATTAATGATGGAGAGGGGGTTTCACTGGAGCAGAAGTCTCACTGCTCAGCTCCTTGTGTCTTCAGGAGAGAAAGGGTTTGGAAGGAGCAACGTGTCCCAAGGAATCCAGATGCCAGTGAAAGCTCACTGGCACATCCAGAGTGTTTCTGTCTCGGTGTTGTGAGGTTTAGATGGCAGCAGGAACAGAACCAGGAACGAGGGAAGAAGCTGGAAAGCCACAGGGAAATCTCACAAAGGCACAATCTTGCGCTGGTAACAGCTCAAGAAGGGATTGGGGAAAAACCCAAATCTGCCCATCTCAAAACCCCTCTCTACCTCTCCTACAACATTCCACTCTAATTTCCTTCAGTTCTCATCTCCCAGGCCACAGCCCTGTGCCCGGCCAGGCCGCTGTCACAATCAAAACCATTCCTTCATTCTTGTGTCTCCATCAGGATGTGGGGGGAGGCGATAAACACCCCCTCTCCAGCAGCAGCTGCACAGCTTGCTCCAGGCACAGGGTGCTTGGAGGAATGTTACCTCGGAGGAAATCATTAAAGGAATCCGGCTAATTTTGTAATTCACACCTGGACTGCAAATGTTAAAGAGCCTGCAATAATCTCTAATGAAATATCACATTGTTTAAAGAGTTCCCAGTGAAATTCGCCCTTAATTGATTTTTGATCTGTGAAAAAACACCGTGGAGAGAGAGAGAAGGTATCAGTCAGACTCCTGTTTTATCCCTCCTGCGAGCGTTTTCCTGCCTTTGTTTCCTTTGTCCCCAAGGAATCAACAGTACGCCGAAGAAAGCAGCCTGGAAGACACTACAAAACTAATAAATAACACTCAAGTGGGAATCCTGAACAGCACATCCTCTTAAATCATCCTGAAAAAGGCGAAGCAGTCTCCTAGGACAGCTCAAAAATCACAGAATGCGGATTAGTAACAAGAACCATCCCGGTCAAACCCCGTGGGCTGGACCTTCTCCAACCCTCAGGAACTTTCCCAACAGGGCCAAGACCGATCCCTTGGGCAGTGACACATCTCATCTTGCCCTCAGGATATCACAGGGCAGCTTAATCCAGACATGAATGACATAGAGCAATGGCCAAAAAAATTGACAGCAAAAACCTGGCAGAAAATTCCTGACAGCAGCAGTGTCCAGCTCAGGAAGTGCCAGGGCAGCTGCTGGAGCCAAGGAAGCAGGTCAGGATTAACTCACAAGATAATGCACTGCAAAGCTCTTCCAAAACCCAGCAGCAAACTGTCATCAAGGAAATGAGCAAACAGTAAAATATAGCTGGGAGAGATGAGAGGAAATGCATCTCTAAACATCACCGGAGACCCAAATAAACTGCTGAACCAGGCAGCTGGAAAACACCGGGCATCAATAAGGCTTTAACTAACATTTACAGCTGCCACAGAGCCTGCTGCAAATAACCACAGCTAAAAGGGAAAAAGGGGGGGAAAATGAAGGAAAGGATGGGCAAAGGTTTTCTTAAGAGCTGCTGGAAGAAGCCACAACTAAACCAGCAGGGGAATACTTTCCATGGCAAGCAAATTGTGATGGGATTGATGGCAGGGTGAAATCTGGGAGGCTGCCAAGGGAATGGGAAATCCCTGGACATGCTGAACATCTTCAGCAATAAAGCCTTTGATAAAATAAAGAGACTATTAATTAAGGAATTATGGGGAGAAGCATCCTCACAACTGCCATGTTCAGATCAGTGCAGTAACAGGTTCATGTGGCTAAACCTGGGATAACGAGGGATAACCTGGGAAAACAGGGCGTGCTCTTCCCTCAATTACACAGCACTAATACCAGGTTTATAATATGGCCCTGGCACAGGGTGCCCAGAGCAGCTGTGGCTGCCCCTGGATCCCTGGAAGTGTCCAAGGCCAGGCTGAACAGGCTTGGAGCACCCTGGGGTAGTGGAGGTGTCCCTGCCCATGACAGGGGGTGGCACTGGATGAGCTTTAAGGTTCCTTCCAACCCAAACCATTCCACGATTCCATGCTTCCATGGTTCTTATGGGAATGATCAGACCAATTTTGCTTATTGTAAAGCATGTGTTGGCTCATACCCCCAGCAAGGGTGCTGCTTTTCAGCTGCTGCTGGAGAACTTTCCTTATCATTCCATACATCCATATGGCTCTGTGAGATCCAGGCAATTTCCACCTCAGCTGAAATGGGGGAATCAGCCACATGGGATTCCAATGGAGTGGTTCCTGTGACCCTGACTTTTATCCTTGAGCAGGACTCAGGTGGGACAGTCTCTGCAGGAGGGTCCAGGCAGAAGCACCAAGGGAAGCCCTGTGTGGAGTTGTCCATCCTGGGAGCTTTTCTTTCCTGTACCAATCCAAGGAACTTCCTTCAGCATCTCTCCCTCAGCTGCCTTGTCTAGACTATCACGCTGAGCATCTGGGGTGTTTCATAATCTTCTTAATAGTTGTGACCTTCAGTTCTGTGTTACAGTGACCTGAAAGTTTGTCCAAAAAAACCATGAACTTCATTTTTAAGATACAGAAATTCCCCCAGCTCAGCTGTTCCCAGGCAGGTCCAAACCATGCCACATTTTCTCACATCTGCAAAGAGCTGCTGTATGTGAAGTGTATTTCCACCCTACTTCCTTGAGTATAATCATGCACAGCTAATTTTAAAAAATTCAACAACTCAGTAATTTCTGCCCTTGTATATCCCTTCACCTTCTGTGAAAAATAATTTAAAAAGGCATGGGACCAGCTCCATACAATAGATATCAGCCCTGGAAGGAAGGTGACAGGTGCCAGGACAGGCCATCCAGGAAGCCTTCAGCTGTCTCCTCTGGAGCTGGGCACATCTGCAGATCTTCAGAGCATCCTTTATGTCCAGTGCCTGCCATGCCCCACAGCACAGAAGCTGAAGCAAAGGACACACAGTGACCTGGGCAAGGTCACCATGCCCAGGACACACCTGGGAGCCATTCCCATATCCCAAGCCTCTGTTCCATCCACTCTCCCTGGAGGCTGAGGCCCTTGGTTTGTTGTTTAAGGCACAATTTAGTGCACTCCTTACCTGCTTCCTTTGAATCTAATGATCCACGCTCTCAATTTGATTTGTCTGCCTTGAAAGTCTGCTCCTCACTAATTCCCATTCATCCATCTAGTTTTCCTTGTTCCCTGCAAACTGTCATTTTTCTGACTGCAACATATTCAACTCCATCATCCCAGGCATTTTATTTGTGTGGTTCTGCTCTAACAGCGAGCATGGCTGTTTCAAATTATGCCTTGCTTTCAGTTTTGCTAGAGTGTAAAAATGTCGTGTAAAAATGAACTACCCTCTGATGAAGGCTTTCAGCCTCCCCATTTGAGGAACAGCAGGCAGCTTTTTGATTCTGGGAGCAATGGGAGAAGGAGCAATCCAGCTTTTGTTTTACAGATTGCTACAATAGATAGCTTCCCTGTAGGAAGTGCAGCACTATATTATGCTTATGTAAAGGGTAATGACTGGGAACTTGGAGAACTCTCCTCTTTGGAAGTGCCTGACGAGCGGGAACAGCAGGTGTGGAGGAAGAAGAAAGCTCCAATGCCTTTCTGTCCTGACTTTCTCTTCTTTTATGTTTGGAGACTGAACTCGGTGTCAGAAGCAAGTCGGCTCCTGCAGGTACATGAAAGTGGAAAGGTGTGAACGTGGCAAGGAAGAAACCCAAAGAAACAGGGGGAGGCACCGGTAGGGCTGAACCCCAAACCTGGCCCTGAGCAGCAGCAATGAAAGGGGCTGTGCTCAGCAGTAAGAGGCTCTTTAGCTCACTGTGGGGAAACCGGGCAATTACCCGAGGGGCGGGATGAGGGAGAGAACAAAGCGCCAGCAAACGCGGCTGGGGAAAGCCTGCGCCGGGTTCCAAGGGCAGCACAGCACAGCACAGCAGCAGCAAGCTGAGGAAAACACACTGACAGCCTCCACAAAGACACTTCTGACCCACAGGAACATCAGGTCCTAAAGGTGCCCCCTCTGTCCCTGCAGACCTGAGGCAAAAGGCTCCTTCCCTCTGCTGAACAGCACAATGAGCCACCACAGGGAGCAAAGCTCCAAAGAGGGACCCTTTCCTTTGCCTGCTCCAGGCACAAAAGACACCAAAGCCCCGGGAAATGCCACAAAGATGCAGGATCTGCTGAAGCCTGAGCTGAGCAAAGCTGGCTCAGGCAACAGCTCAGGGAAAGCTCTCGAGGGTCCTATGTGAGAGCAAAGACATGAGCTGGCACAGAGGGAGGAACAAAATGCAGGACTCTGCTCCAAGCCAGGCCAGGAGCAGCTCTCTGGGAATGAATTGGAAAATGCAAACTTGCCTGGTTTGCCCCTGATGCAGAAAGTCCCCCTCCTCTAGTCCAGAGCTTTCAGTCTGAGTCAGAGTTCTCACAGCGGCTTTTCCAATTTTGGGGGTCACATCCATTACCTACCCTGGTGTGTGTCCAGCTCCATGATGTCCAACTCCCTGGGTGGCCTTTGGGAACAACAGAAAACAAAAACAAAAACAAAACACCACAATGAAGTAAAAAGCAGCAGGAAATTCCCTGAATAGAGACTTGTATGAAAGAACTGAGGAAGGAGAAAACGCCTGTGTATTCCCCTAAACTCTGTAAGAATTGCTGAAAACAGCCAAACAAAGGGACAAGAAGCTGCTGGGACAACACAGTTATGCACATTTACTGACAACATGGATCAGGGCAGCCCAAGGATGTGATTTGCATCCCTTTCCAGGCTGAGTTTTAGGAAAGCAGCAGCTCCCAAACAAGCAAGCAGAGGCATGGTGACACACAGCCGTGCTCGCGCTGGACAACAAAGACCTCCCTGATGCTCTGAGAGGGAGGAAACAAAGATGCAGCAAAATACAGACAAATTAAAAGGACTCCACCAGTCACAACAGCACAAGGACAATGGGAGTTCTAAGCTGTATGTCAAGGGAAAGCACAGACTGAAATACAAGTGGTACAGTCAGCACAGGAGATGCTACACAAGCCTGAAATACAACTTCATTCATGGAGCCGTGGTACAGAAGCTGCAGGAGATGAATATACAGCTGGTGCACACAAGGAATTGAAAGAGGGAGTGACCCACATGATCCCCACATTATCTCTGCCAGAGAAAACCTCAAATGGTGTTTAAGGAGTGGGATGTCTCTCAAGCACACTGCAGCCAGCACTGGGTGAGAGGAGAGCAGTACAGCAATATGTGACAGTAGCAATATATACTGGGAATGCACTGCAGGAAAAGGAAACCATTCTGAGAGCAGCAGACATCTCTGATCCAGAAATGTGCCCATCACAGGATGAGGTGCAAGGCAGGGGAGTGCAGCAATAAAATCAAACATTTGCTAGCACCGAGGGAATTCCCCCCAGTCAGAGAGCACACATCCAAACACGGGGGACCGAGGAGACGAATTCCCTTGGGAAGAGGAAAAGCAAGCAGCAAACTCCAGCTGTGGCAGCAGGACACACACAGAACACACTCTGGAGGCAGGGAAGCAGCAGCCTTACCGTGATCCCGATGCTGGCAGTCAGTGGTGATGGGATGGGAACGCTCCTTGGGATCCAGGCTGCAGAGCCACCAGCAGTCCCACAAACAACAGCCCAGGCAGGGAGGACCCCGTGGAGGCTCTCAGGCTGTGGTTTAAGGTCTGGTATACAAGAATTAAGTCCTCTCTGGCTGCCACAAACAGCCAGGAGGGGAGCGGTAACTCCGAGATGAAGCAGATAAAGGATCACACGCAAGTGATTTCCCATCTTCAGCTTCCAGCCCCGTCCCACGGAGCCAGAGCAGCACAGCTGACAGCCACAGATCTGAGGGAGACTCAGAGATTACTGGGACTTGGGAATGATCTAATAAAACCTCTTCCTAGTCCTGCTGTGCCCCAAGACAAACACACATTACAGCTGCATTAAGACAACACAGCTGCTCTGTAAAACAAGCAGCTCTTTCCAAAATGCCACGACGTGGAGGAAGGTGAAATCCAACCACACAATGGCAGGGAGCAGGGGCCTAAGTCATCCCATATGGAAAAGAAACCGCTATACCTGTGGTCACAGTAATCCCAGGACCAGGTCTGGCTTGCTGGGAGCCTGCTTACCAAAACAGACGCAATTTATGTTCAAAGTCAGGAAGGCTTCAAGAAGAAAACCTCAAATCACTACTGGGTGGGTTTTTTTAAAGCCACAGCTTGCAGTCCAAAATATCTCCTGTGCCTCCCACTGAATGGGAAATCTCTGAGCTTTGCCATGTGCTGCTGAAAGGAGGGCTGTCTCCAGGGATGCTTCTCTCCCAGAACATTCTCCCAGCATCAGCTGGAGTGCTGACCTTCCCCCCAAAATAAACACAGCAAACTGCCCAAAGACATGAAAAGCATCCAAAACAAGTGAAACATTTTGCCAGCTGCAAAGCCAGGCCTGGAGAGCCTCCAGGAGCTCCAGGACCAAGCTCTCCTCTGCAGGAGCTCCCATCCATCATCCCAGTGCCAGTGCCAGGCTGCCCTCTCCACTGCTGGGAAAAACCCCCACAGTGCCAGCTCAGCACCAGGGCAGTGACACAGAGCAGCTCTCTGGATTAGGTCAGGGCATTCCTGGAGGAGCTGAAAGCTGTAAATCCGTGAGAGATAGTGCAGGAGGGTGCTGACCTTCCTCCTGACCATTCCACCTGCCATATTCCCCAGAGCGCCTTTCCTGCAGGCTAACCTGGGCAGGAGTAGGGGTGCCAGAGGTCTGGCAGGTGCCAAACACCCTGAGAAGTGCTGATCAGGAGGAAAAAGGTGACATAAGTGAAGCACATGCCACCCTTCAGAGACCTTACAGCAAAGTAGGAAGGAGCCTGGCGTGGAGAACAACTCCTCATCAACCTCTCAGGCCCAGCCTCTTGGGGAAGCATCCAGCAGGGCTGTGGGAGGCACTCCAGGAAGCACAGGGAAGCCAGGTGTCAGTGTGTCAATCCCAAAATTCCAGTTGTGTTCACTTCCTGTGCTTTTGTACCTTTTACCTGGGAGAGGGAGCAGAGCCTGACAGCCAAGCACCAGCTACCATGGCAGCAAGGGCAGAACCAGGAATTCAAACAGCTCTGAAATAGCTACAGAAAAGTTGAAGGAGAAGAGCAGGGAAGCAAGGCACTGTCATGGGGAGGAATGCCTGCTTGGGAAAAGGAAGATGCCTTCATCCAGCATCTCCCATTCCCATAAGACTCCAGAGGGCTGTGCTGGGAACTAGAGGGGTACTGGCCTTAGACTGAAGAGACAATAGATTTAGAGCAGATACACAGAGAAATCCTTCCCTGTGAGGGTGGGGAGGCCCTGGCACAGAGTGCCCAGAGAGGCTGTGGCTGCCCCTGGATCCCTGGAAGTGCCCAAGGCCAGGCTGGACAGGGCTTGGGGCAGCCTGGGACAGTGGAAAGGTGTCCCTGGAGGTGGAACTGGATGGGTTTTTACAGTCCCTCCCAACCCAAACCATTCTGGGATTCCTTGATGAAGACACCAAACAGGTGAACTGGAAAAAGTAACCTAAGAGTCCCAGAATTACAGTCTGCCTGATCCCAGGAAAAACAACCCTTTTCCTTGGGCCCAGCCATCCATGGGAAGCACACTGAATACACACATCCCCACTCCTGAAATACCCCCAAACTCTTGGGACATTTCCCTCCACAAGCTCAAGAAATGGGTAGAGGAAGCTGGAAGGTGGAAAGGGAGAGTTGAGCAATGAGAAAGAGGAAGAACAGTCTCCCACAGAGGCTGACAGGGACTCTCACCCTCGTCACAGCCAACAGCTCTTGAATGAGGGAATTTTCTGTCACCACACCGAAGATGCTCCTGTCCCAACCCCCAGATTTCATGCTGTGAAGTTTGTGCAAGCAGTGGGAAGCCCAGCTCCTTCCAGGGTGCAGCAGGAATCAGGGAATGTCTCCACTCAGGGAGCTGTGGGTGCAAGGAGGTGAAGGAGCCCATGAGTGCTCCCCCAGCCCAGCTCTCTGAATGGAGATGGGCCTCTTTTTTTCCTCATAATCCAACATTTCAGAGGCTGGGTGTCCATTGCTGGGGCTGGGGCAGTGGTGGTGAGGATTGATCCCCTTTGCTGACAGCAGAGACACATGGAGTGAACAGGAGAGGGCTGGAGTGGTTATTGATTTGCTACATGACCTTGGCTAAGTCACTTAACCTCAGTTTCCTCATCTGGATATTGGGAATTATGGGACTTGCAGAGTGCCACAAATTCATCAGAGGGAACTACTTAAGAGCTCTTTATGACTTAATGGGATTTCCCACTTGAACATTACTCCCATGAGGATTGAAGCAGTGGGACTGGGATATTCATTGCCTGACTTCTACTGAAAGTGCAGAGATTTGTTATTATTATTTTTTTTTTTCCTAAAACCCCCATGTAAATCTTACAGCTCAGGAGCACACAGTCCAAACATGTCCAGCCTCAATGCTTTTTACAAACACCTTTTGAATCAACTCTGGCCATGGTAACAAGCCCCTCTCCTTGTCTGATTCAGATGGATTCAAGCATTCAGAGTAGCAGACCCTGAGCCTGTGGGGAAAGATCCTCAGCTGGGTGGTCGTGGTGTGAAGCCTGCTCAAATTCACCTGCAGACTGTCAGTCACACAGTGGCTCCCTGGAAGGAGTGAAAATCCAGAGGATTAAAAGCTAAAGGTAGCAACAATGCCACAGTTCCCCCAGGAAGGTCAGCTCCAAGGTCCAGTTTCTCCTGTGGGATACCAGCACTGAATCATGGACTCACAGGATAGCCTGGGTTGGAAGGGACCTGACAGACCATCCAGTTCCATCCACCTGCCATGGGCAGGGACACCTTCCACTGTCCCAGGCTGCTCCAAGCCCTGTCCAGCCTGGCCTTGGACACTTCCAGGGATCCAGGGGCAGCCACAGCTTCTCTGGGCACCCTGTGCCAGGGCCTCCCCACCCTCACAGGGAGGAATTTCTT
>VZUI01005242.1:0-27440 GCA_013401135.1 Cettia cetti | reverse complement strand
AGAAAGAAAGAAAGAAAGAAAGAAAGAAAGAAAGAAAGAAAGAAAGAAAGAAAGAAAGAAAGAAAGAAAGAAAGAAAAGAAAGAAAAGATAAAAAAGATAAAAAACTTGAGGCACGTTGCTACTGGACATGCAATGAACACATGCACATGGCAAGTCATCAGGGCAAGGAAGAGGAAAGTTTATTTTGCTACTTCAGTTTATATAGATTTTGGACAATGACCAGGGATTGGGGGATGAACGTTGTCACCTCTCAAACCACACTAGTCAAACTAGAAGTCCATTAAGTTTCTCCTCCTGAAGAGAGGAATGTCAACAATAAGATACAGTTACATAAACAATATTTTGTTTACATAAAAATGTATGAGAAACTCCATTACAAAAATGTAAATATCAGAAGGCTAAAAAGAACAGGGTCATAGAGGCATTAGACTGGTGGTGAAAATAGATGCAGATTGATAAATGAAAATAGTTCTTTTTGCAAGACAATCAAACTAAGGGACAACACCTCCTTGAAGACCATAGGCCTTCTATCAAGCAAGAGTTTAATTTTCAGCAGTTTGTGACATCCATCATCCCAGGAAATACCATGCATATGTATGTTTTGATGTTTTCTGATCTCTGCCTTCTTTTTTACTTTAGCCTCATCTTCACATAAAACAATTACAAAGTTTGTGGATGATTATAGAACTATGAAGAGCAAAAGCTGATGACAAAAAATCTCATTCTATGCAAGTGACCCTTTTAATTAGAAGCAGAGCATGAGACATAGATATTTGTATGAAAAGTACTTATATGATTGGTATGGGCTGACATATTCTTGCTATGAGATAGTCACTGGTCATCACTTTCGGTGTAGCTTGAGTGTTAGTATATAATTCTGGAGCTCCAGATTTATGGAGAGAGAAAAGCTTTTAAACTTTTTTTTTTTTTAAATAAGATATGTTAGCTAAAAGCAGTTGTGGTATTGAGATGTAAAAGTATTCTTGCCCCCTGTAGAGCTTTGTTTTATGCAACAGAACAGCCTAGCAGAGGTGTTGCAATAAGAGGGGCCCACAGCATTTGGGTTTCTCATACCTGCTCCACTACTAGACAACTGAGAAAGTCATTCCTACTGCTCATGTGGTGTTGATATTCAGCTATCTTCTAAAATGATCTGAAGTAATTAAAGGCTTCCCTTTTTTTTTCTTCCCCTTGGACAAAATTGAACTTATATACATGAAGGACATCTATCAAAACTGGGAATATCACTATACAGTCTGGATTTTGATTATAAACAAACAGTTATAAACAAACAGTTATCAGTAATTCAACCATTCAAACATAGTGCTGCAAATATGTTTTCCTAAGAGAAGCTGGCAGTTGACAGTACCTGGGATGGGAGAGTGGAAAAGGGTGGATGTCCATCCTCAACACTGCAAGAGGAGAATCAGCGGATTTTTTTCTTGATTGCACACATTTTCACAACAGCAGAATTCCACTGGTTACTGGATTTCAGCTTTTCCAATTCAATTCCCAAACTTATTCATGGTGTGCTTGCAGCAATTCTTCGGTTTACATAAACTTGTGACTATTGTTATACAAGTTCTAGAATTTCTCTGCTATTCTCTTACTTGAGGGCAATTTTAGCTACAGTTTTGTACTAGAGTAGCTTAGCCAACTTAAAACAGAGAGAGTTTCTGACTAATATCTACAATTTCTCTCTACTTAGGCTCTCAAATTCCTTGCATTGCATTTATCTTCTGTATCAACAGCTGCACTTAGTAGACAGTTATGATTTTGTCATCAGTCAGGTATGGACATGCAAATTTGCCACTTCTGTGTTCCCCTCAGGAGTCTCATTTATAAACATGAAATAATATTCTCATAATCTGTAACTGTTTCCAAAAGATATCTTTTCCACATACAGCTAATACCACAGCTTTCAAACACCAATCAGAATATGAAAACAAAGAAAAAAAGCATTTAACATGTACTTTGCATCTCTAGCCCATCACTCCCTCTCCATCTTCTTGCTACCCATCCAACTACCCAAATGGGGAAATTCAATATATGACTTAAACAGATTTTAAATTCAAAATAATTTTCATGAAGAAAGGAATGTGCTGTATTTCTTAGCATAAGCAAGGCACAAAAAGTTTGGACTGGAATACTTGATGCAATCTCTCTATGGACATTCCTACAAAAAAAAAAAAAAATTATTGCATAAGGACAACAACTTTTAATATCCTTCCTTCAAATATTTATCTTTAGTTGTAGATGCCATTTTTAAAGGAGGTATTCCACATAACCCAAATTTGCTTACTATATTTCCTTCAATGAAGAGGGTGGTTTTGCATAAAAACTGTATCACAAAATCACAGAATCTCCAAATTACAGGGTGGTTGAGGTTGAAAGGAAGCACTGAAGATCATCTCATCCAACCCCCATGCTCAAGCAGGACCACCTACAATGAGTTTCCCAAGACCATGGGCAGATGACTTTTGCATATCTGCAAGGATGGAGACCCCAAACCTCCCTGGGCAGCCTGTGCCAGGGCTCAGTCCTGCTCACAGTGGCAGTGTTTCTGATGTGCAGACAGAGCATCCTGTGTTTCACTGTGTGCCCATTGGCTCTGCCCTGCCTGGGGACACCAAGGAAAGAGCCTGGCTCCATCTTCTTTGCACCCTCCCTCTCATAGAGATGAGATACCCCCCTGAGCCTCCTCTGGGCCAAACTCAGCTCTCAACCTTTTGCTGTAGAAGAGATTGAGAGAAGAGAAGAGATTGTAGGAGGGACACGTTTATGTCCCTTCACAAGATGCTGTCCAGTCTATCCATTTCTCTTTTGCCCTGGGAAGCCCAGAGCTGGGACTCAGCTCTCCAGGTGTGGCTGCACCAGGGCAGAGCAGAGCAGAAGAAACCCCTCCCTCAGCCTGGGCAGCACGTTGTTAACACAGCACCAGGCACTGCTGCTGGCCAGAATGCTTCAAAGACATCTTTGGTAGGTGACATCTTTTTGAGCCTTCATCAAATCTGATACCACAGTTTCCTATTCATACACTCTTTTCCTCTTGAGTGCCATTGGCTATGATTTTGCACACAGAAGTGAAGTGATTTAGCAATCATTTATGAGTTTTGTGAGCAAAAAACACAAGCACAAGTGAATGAGGTGTAGCGTTGAGCTGCCTTCATACAATACAGAATAAGGTCTACAGAATTAGGTAATCCAAAGAAAAAATTATATTAACTATGGCTCAAACTTTAAGGACACAGTCATTTTATAGAATTGTATTTGGCCTTAAGAAACAAACATAGAGCAAGACTCTAACTAAAAACAAAATCATGTTAAGAGGAAAAATACTTATTCTAGCCAAAAGAATAAAATCCCTACTTTTTTGTTATTCATTTTTCCATTTTCAAAGTATGGGAAAGCAGAGTTTGGAATAATAGGTTTATAGACATTAAACTAGTTGGGTTTTTTTTCTCCTTTTGTGCAGCTCTTAGTGCAAGATGACTCCTCATCCACAGCCAGAAATCTCACTTGCACAGCTTACATGTACCTCTGGACTCTCAAATGGGAAATGACAGGTACTGGATGTACCACATGACCACCAATAATTATGATTCATTGAGGTAACCCATCAACAAATAGTGAAGATCGATCTTGGGGCATAATACATGTAGTGTTTCCAGTGGAAACAGGAAAATAGCAGGACTTCTCTAAAAGGTAGAGCTCTACTCTAGGAGTCTGTATTGAATTCTATCCAGTTGAGGCCCAGAAAAAGTTGCAGTTACCTAACACTGCTAGTACGTTCAGGAGTGTGGAAAATCAGGACAATATGACAGAAAGGCTTCATTTATTTTTGGTAGAAAAATGACAGTGGACAGGGCATATAATTGGTGTTTATAAATACATATGGCAGAGGACACAGGGGCCCTGCAGGAATGAAAAAACCCCTCTAAGACATACACAAAAATAACAGAGAATAACTTTTGAGGATTGGCACAAGAACAAATCACTGGAAATCAGCAATAGGATACTAATGACAAAGGTACTGGAACAACATTCCTATGATAGCAGAAGAACTTCTGTTTCTGCATGTAACTTCTCAAGCCCATGAATGGGTCAAAATAGTTCTCCATAAGAGCAAATGATCCAGGATGTTTCTTTCAGGTCAGTAATACCATGGCTGCACCTCAGTTCCAGAGCTGCCCTGGATGAGGCACTG
This sequence comes from Cettia cetti, assembly GCA_013401135.1. Classification (NCBI taxonomy): domain Eukaryota; kingdom Metazoa; phylum Chordata; class Aves; order Passeriformes; family Sylviidae; genus Cettia; species Cettia cetti. Next base: position 23,232 of record VZUI01005242.1, on the reverse strand, counting down.
CATACAGGCTGAAATAGCTCAAGAAGCGCTAGATGAGATATATCTGTGGCAATACCATTTCCTCCTAGCTGGTTGCAGTTCCATTCTTAGCATGAACAGATTTTTTATTTCTGGGCTGCAAGTGTTTCAACTAGCTGGATAGCTGCTAACTATCTCTTAAGTGCCAGCAGCACCTCAGCTTAACCAGAGTGAGCAAACGGGCGTCAGTACTAGCAGCCAGTAATTCCAGCCAACTCCCACCACCTTGCCTTGGAGACAAGCAGCTGCCAGCAAAAAGGGGGAACAGGCGCGAGCCAAAAGTGGGTTACACTTCCAAAGTGCTTGCAAAGTGCCTCTCTGGGAAGAGGAATTGAAACAAGACATTACCTTATTGTCACCACTTCAATGCTCAGTGATATAAACCCCATCCCTGACACCCTGAGCAAACGGGAGGGAGAAATCGGCTCTCCTCCCTCCTCAGCAGTGTGTTTGTGTTTCAGCACTGCGAGCAGCACTGACCCTGACACTGCTTAAATCAAGGTGAGCAAGAAATGAGGAACTTTTCAGTGCTCAGTTTCCTTACAAGCTACAGTTACATTTCGAAACACTCCATTTAAAGATACAGCAATAAATGGTGACCTATGTGACAAATATGCTGCACCCATACTTTTTCTCCTCTTATTTGTCAGCACTTTGCAAAGGTAGTAATTTTTTGATATTTTTTATGTTCTTCACACCCTGCACAATGGCTGATTTCACTGTCAAGCTACATCTAGACTGGCACATATCTGTGTATGATTTAACCACAGATTTATTGAAGCGATCATTGTCATTATCACTTATTTTCCTTAAATGTGTATCATCTCACACAGAGCTGTACTATTACTTCTGATATGAGCATATCTGAGAGGGGTCACTTTAAAGACTAATTCACAATATCACATAATATTTCATCTGACAGCACAAAACTGATTTACAATTTTTCAGAAAAGTTATTTTTCCTGTTCTATAGCATGGTTAATACCTGAGGTCCATAAAGAGTGCAATAAGGACATCAAGTTTTACATCTGGCTGCCTTTTATTGATGGGTTTCTTCTCTACTACATTTGCCCTTTTACTAAATTACCTCTTCATTTCTAGTGAGTTAATTCACCCCCTATCTGTTGTTGCATTTACTACTGGAACTTTCATATGTTTAATAAAGGGTGGCATAATTTTTCCAAACACTAAATTTCCCTTATTTCCATAAATGTGAAAATCTTAAATGTGTATTTTCTGTACATTAAACTAAAGCAAATAAATGAGATTTGACAAGATGGAGATGACAGTCTTAAGCCATGCCATCTGGGAACAGTGGGATTTGTTTACAGTTTCATTTCTCACTCCAAATCCTACCATGTCCCAGTATGTAAAGATCTGTTAAGGAACAGTGCCATCAGCTAAAACATGTTGGATACCCTTGAGTGGCCAGCAGAACAGGACAGAGAACTGTGTTGAAAAACTACAATTAGTTTACAAGCCCTCAGAGAGCTTAGAGCTGAAATTGCCACAAATTGCATTGATTCTGTGTCCTTTTAATATGGCAGCGATGTCAAGTGTACAGTGACATAATTTTTGTTTCAAAATTCAAAACTTTAGAAACACTCAAAACTACTGGCAGTCCTGCAGTGAAAAAGGGCTCGGGTTTCATTTCTGTTTAGAGTCTTATTGTAAAGGAAGAAGAGGTTATGCATAAGAAGGAAGAGCACATGGGAGAAAAAGCAGACACAATGACATGAAGAAGAGGTCAAGCCCTGGTGGTTCCTGTTGCTGGACAAATCATTTGATTTCTTTGTGTACAGCAGTGGTGATAATGTCTCCTGGAGTGGAGACAGCTTTTTAAAGGAGGTGTTCTCTTTTTCTTCTCATATACATGAAGCTTAGCAACAAAAGGCTGTGACCTTGGTGGAGACACCTACACACTTCTAGATGGAGGTAGTATTTGCATGGAATTTGCTTTGAAAGAAATCATATCCTAATAGTTTTATATCTGTCATTCTGCTCTTTTCTGCGCAATACTAAAGCCGTGAATTTTCTTTGAGTCCTTGAAAAGCCTCTCATTTAGTTATTTAATTTATATAATGCTTATGATCTTGGCAGTTGGATGCTTTGCAGGAAAGAAGGAATTTAACATTACATAAGCCACCCACAACAGGTAACAGAAGCTAAATTACTGCCGTTGATGCTATTGAAAACCTTGATAGTCAAATTAACAAAACAAAAAACAAATCCATCAAAAGCTAAACACAGCACATTGAATTTGCTTCATACACTCCAAGCCACAAAACTTGGTTGGATCCAAATGAGAAACTGGAAAATACTACTGGAAAAAGCCCTGCACTTATTTTGCTTGCTCCTAGGACCAGGCTGTCTGGTGGAGATCCCTTACTGCCAGGCAGCAGAGGTAACAATACAGACCTGTCTCCCAGTTTTCTTGGCTACCTGCTGTTAAACAATCTAAGCATTCTCCTTCTCTGTAATATAATGTTGGTACCACTCACTCACAGAAGAAGGGGGTAAGGGTCAGTGCCCCCAGGATAATGCACACAAGTCACAGTGAGTCATGAGCCTGCACTAAGTCAGGCTGCTGTTCCCCTCATCACGGGCAAGATGTGTGCCCTCTCTAATCAGTTTTGCATGGACCTTGTGGCTCTATAGTTCCTGGATGCTGGTTTTACATAATTAGAAAAGAATAAGGATATTCAGCTCTCTTGTGTATACAGAGAACAGTATGTTAACTGCTTTAACTAGGCTTGTATTCAGAACCCTTTAGGAAAATAAAATCTTGCTTTGAGAGGCAATGTGATCCTACAAATTAACACTGGAATGAGAATCAATACATTCAACAGACTGTTACTGAAATGTCATGTGTACCTGGCCCACATTGGGAAAATCATGAGCCTCAGCAAGATGCAAGCTACCACCCCACCTCAAACACTTCCCCCTCCCAATTAGTCAGCCATGAGGACTGGCCTCATCTTCAGAGGTGTTGAGCACCTGCAGCTCATTCTGACTTCTGCATCTAAAAAACAAATTCTGTGGGAGGTGTGAATGACTATTATCTCTGAAAACCAAGCTATTTGGGTAAATATTTCATGGGGCTTTTTTAAGGTTCTGGCTGCATTATGCCTTGGTTTTCCCTTTTCAGAGAAAATAACAGTTTTACCAGCTTCGTATGAGCATAGTGTTACTTAGGAAAATGCTAAATGGATGTTGGATGTGATTATGTTCTCACTGCTGTGGCAGTGAACATGTTTCTGACAGCTGCTGGTTCCAGAAGGCCCTGGGTGAGTTAGGCTTCTCAGGCTGCTCTGGGGGCAGAGATTCCCAGCCTGAAACCAGGTGCCACTGTCAGCTGGCAGAGCCACACTGTGGCCCAAGGACTGTGGAGCACTACCCCAGGCAAAGACCAGCCTATGAAACATTTAAATTGCTATGCACGCTAAACCAAATAACACAGGCGGGATCACAGAAAGACAGAAGTCCAGCAGTGATTCCATAAATAATTTGGTTTAGGAGTCCAATCTGCATGACAGCCATGGAGGTGAAATGTAAGAATATCACGGATACAGAGATGTAACAATATTTTTGTGTGTGAGTATTGCAGAAGTAGTATAACCATATGGTCTAAGAGCAGAACTGTACCAAAGTCTGTGGGCAAAAGTGAAATATTTCATTAGATTAGTGTGTTAAAGCTGGAATCAACAAAGAAGTGATTTGACACAGCCTCCCTTCAGGTCTGAAATAGAAACAGCAGCTGTGGAAGATGAAATTAACCCATCAGGCTGCTTGGGGGGAAAAAATGTGGTTAGTACCTGTTGAGACAAAAAGTTTATTCAGTACTCTGGACAACAGTGAAAAATATATTTTTCCCTCTTCAAGATAACAATGAGGGTGTTGGAGTGGAATATGTTAAATGAAAACAGGTTTCAAAAGAGACTTTGTGTTAGTACTTTTAAGAGAGATGATTTCTAATACCTGTTCCCCTGTTTTGCTGTTTCATTGTGTCTCTGTGGATAACACCAAAAATCTCAGGGATGGTGTGTCTGCACTGAGAGAAGTATCCCACACCAGAAGATGGAAGTTTCTGTCCTTCATTGATTACATGAGCTCACCCTGGTGTGTTGTACTACTGACACAAAGAACGACACAGACACAGTGCAAATGTGCAAGCAGGAACAGCCCGATTTAATTTTTCACTTCAGTATTTATACAGTTTTGAAAATGAGACCAGATTGGATGGCTGGGTTCAACATCTTCAACCACACTGGTCAAAGTCACAGTCCACCAATGTGTCCTCCTACTAGGAGGAAATGTCAACAACAGAAAGTTGTTGTCATAACAATAGAATTGTTCATGAAAAGTCTGTGAGAACTCTGAGAATCTGACTCCAAGTATGTAAACATTTCAGAAGGCTAAGAAGGATTGTAAAAGAACAGGGTGACACTGGTGCATCATGGTTGTTTAGTCTTGGCTATTGTGTCTGGAATGGAATGTGGCACAGCGGATGGGCTGCAGAAATGCCTTGTAAAGGATCCAAGGATGATTGTGGTCGTGAGATGTCTTGTCAAACTCAGTGTTTGCTGTACAAATACAGTGGTATCTGCTGAGTATTTGTTCCTGAGGCTGAAGTTAGTGAGGCTGCAGCTATGTCAAAGGAAGGAGTTCTGCTCCTGGCATTCCTTTGCCGTAGGACCTTGTAAATTGTTCATAATTGATTATATAGGTCCCAAATAATGCTGGTAACAATAGTGCTTGACACTATTTTCAGCTCTTTTAACACGCAGGTGCCAACCACCTGCCCAAGGAGTACCCCTGTCCAGGAAAGGGCTTCTAAATAATTAAGGTGGTCTCTGTAAGTGATCTTTATGCAGCAAATGAGGTAAGGTTTGAAAAGCCTAGCAGTGGCTGATTTTGTTCAGACAAGCTTATTTATCCACCACAACTGGTAAATTGCAGTTTGATACTGATCATTATCTAAGGTGATTTCAGTGGAATTATATTCAAGAGAGTTTGATGGAGGGACAATTGTTATTGAATTAAATAAAAATCAGTTATGAAATCCATGTTTTCAGTCCACATGATAAAGCTTTCATAGAAGAGACAGAGAACAGCCTTAGTGATAAAAAGATTCGAATCTCTTTTTATTTTCCTTTACATTTTCCCAATTTTTTTTTGAGGTAGATCATGATAAAGTAAAAATGTAATGAAGTTATTTTTATGTTTATACTGTGCTCGTCTTTTTGAAGAAAATCGAGAGAAATTAAGCTGCTTGGGGTGAGAATGGACTAGACGACTTTTTTCACATGGGCTGGAGCACTGAAAGTTGATATCCATCTTGGAGCTATCTTGAGGACAAAGCAGGATGCTATCAGGGAGTGCAACATAGTGGACAGGCTGGGAACATTCGTGGTGGACATGACAGTACTATAGAGGGCAGGAAGTTATGGTCATTAACTGGTCCACTGGAGAGAAAATGTTATTTTCTGCACAGTCTCCTTGACTTCATTAGTCATAGTGTTATCTAATTGCATGTTTGCACTACTTGTGATTTAGGACAGACTTTCTTTCTTTCTTTTTTTCAGGAAAAAATTGTAATGATAGCTGGCTTGTTATTTCTCTTCTGGCTTTTCTCCATAAGTAGTTGATAGAGCAGTCAGGGACAGGATTTTGTCTTGAGACTTCGTTTCCTTGTCTTCTTCTTGAAATTGCCATATGAGGATTGGTACTAGACTTAATTTCTGTCTTACAAAAAATATGAAGAAAAAAGTCAACAAAAATTCTAATTCCTCATACACCAGCATTTTTTGTGGTTGCTCCTCTAAGGAGACATTTTGGCTTTTGGAGCAGACAATCCACCTTTGGTTAGCAGATTTTTCATTGACTGAAGATGTTTAAATGGCTCTTTACCTGGCAGAAGCTGGGGCAGCTGCTCTTGTGTTACTTCTTGTGGTCAGTACCTGTCATGGTTATTTTTATAGCATTTTGGAGTCCTGCAAAATGACTAGGGAAACATCAGAAGCACTTCATTTTAGCCTGCATCTTGTTTTAGCTCATAATTTAGGAGTGGAAGGAAAATAGGAAGGAAATAGATAAAGGAAATAATCTTCCAGGTTTTTCTAGCATTCTAAGACTGAGTCCTACTATGTAGTTTGCATGGTGATTCTTAGACAAATGGTTACTGATGGTCATGACATCTATAAGGCTGCTGTACTCCTGATATTCCAGGAGCATGAAGTAGATGAAAAGTTTTGAGCTAACAATTTATCACCCCTCCCTCTGCTAAGACACTGTTTCCATTTCACAGCCACAAGCTGTTTTTTCTTTCTGATAATCTAACTTGTTAACATAAAGGAGTTAATAAATTCAGAGGAATTGTTCTCTATGTGCATTTATCTTTGAAGATTGCAGTTTCATTTCAGACGTGCACAAGGCTTTACATTCCTGCAAGATAACTATTTTCTCCTTTCACTGTAATAGGACCAATAAAAAAAAAAAAAAATCTTTCTACAAACTGCTTTGCCCTAAGCCACCACTCTTGCTTGAAGTGCAATGGCACAGTTCCAGGATCTCAGCTGAGGCAGAGGGTCAAAACAATTATAAACAATTAAAAACATCTTAATCCCCATTAACTGGTGCCGAATCACTTAGGAATGTCCAGGGTAGATCAAAAGCTGTAGCAAGGGGATAAGCTGGTAGAGGGAGGCCCTGTGGGAACACATAGAGGATGCTGGTCTTTCCAAAGTCCCCATGCAGAGGGTGAACAGGCACCTTAAAAATGGGAGTCATATATTTTGGTTTTAAACACATATTTTTTACCAGCAGTGATTTTGCCCCGAAACAAAAAACAAACAAACCAACAAACTTTAAGCAGTCTGCCTACTCATTGCATTATTCACTACCCCTGCCCTAGAGGCACTAACACTTTGGAATGTAGCCTGGTGCCAAGCGTGCAGAGGACCCCACAGCTAATAGGGACAAACTAGGAACAAGAGCTGCATGTAGTCATGTCCCAGGTGATGCCAGCACATGGGAACGCACACAGCTGCAGTCTGAGTCAGAAAAGAGCTAAGACCTGGGGACAAGAGGGAGAGAAAACTATTTACAAGTTTGGATAGTCCAGGGATGCTTTTCACACGTCAGCCATGACAACACTGATGAAGGAGGCATTTAGAATGCTTTGAGAGTTTAATAGTATTTTAAAGAGAAACTGGTGTGTTTATTCATCATGGAAACATCCAGAATTCTGTTTCTAAGGGGGAAACAAAACACTAGTGCTTTGGCAGTATTGCTGCCTTGATGTGCCATCCCACAAGCCAGGGAAAAATCTTTTGAAACCCTCAAGGGTGAATTTTTTATCAGTGTACAACCCCCGTTTTAACTGCCCTTGAAGTACTCAATAACTATGTATTGCCAGACAAAAGATGTTAAGATTATCTGGCCTGTTGCTTTAGTAGGAGAACAAATTTTCCAGCCCCAAAATCTATGATTGTCTGAAAGAAAACAGAATGTAATGTCTTTGAAATGGTTAGCAATGAAGTGAGGAAAACTATTGTTTCAAATTGATCTTTAGCCTGTAGTTCTGCCATGGGTAGGCCCAAAAAAAAATCTTTTATTCTTCCTATGGCTATCATAAAATCAAATTATTTTTTGTGTTGTCCAAGCTTTGTTTCAAATAAAATAATAAAGAAAAATTGATGGGGCTGAGGAAGAACTTGTGCATCTTTTCTTTTCCATCTCCCAGATGAATCATAATCACACATGTCTGAGTAATCAATTTCACTAGTACATTTCTCAAACTCCCCAGCTGTAACTACGACAATGCACTTAGAGATTGATGTCTTTAAAAAAAGAAAAGAACTTAATCCACTCGTCTCCTTTACACCCTGTTAAGAGTAATTAAGTGGCTTTTAAACAAGGTAGCAGTAGATAACCTCCTAGCACTGGAGTGGCCCCTGAAAAATAGACATGAGGCCACAGGGATGAGACGTGTTCTGTCTGTACCATATGGCTTTGTAATAATTCTATAATTAGGTAATGCTATCAAAAATTATATGTTACATTGTGATTGAAGACAGAACTACAGCATAGATATAAACATACATATGTGTTTATAGGTGGGTGGTTAGCACACCTATGTGCACATGAGATATCTAATTCTGCTGGCAAAGGCCACCTTAGTTGTGGCATTTCATCATTTGGAGTTTTGCTTTGACACTGTCACAGTTTTGCTTTTATCTTATTTATTTAGTGCAAGGGACACTGCCAGGTTGCAGATCTGGATGACCTGAGCCATCAGTGACATGAGAGGGCAGCACGGAGATGACAACCAGGAAATTTCACTTAGCTGCTGACTCCAGCACCTCTTTCTACTGTGACCTTGGGTCACATCACCACTCTCCTGGTGAATCCACCTAAAATAGGGGTGGCATATATTGGGTCTGTTTGAGCTTGTACCAACCAGCTGTTCCACTTTGGAGCCACCCTTCTTCCAGCATTTTTCGTGTCCTCTGACAATCTGGGGAGAGATGTCCAGGCATGACTGGTGAATAATGCAGTCTGAAATTAGAAAACAGAAAATGAGGCAGTAAGACACACAGTTCTGAATTAGAATATAGAGAGAACTTAGTTTGTTTCCATAAATTAATAAGTCTAGAAAATATGAGAAAGTTCTACATTAGACTGAAGACATCAAAGTATACTACCTGTGTTTATTGGTTTCTGTGGTTTGATGGAAGTCATCCGTAGCTGCCAAGGATAGTTAATGGCTTTACTTAGCACCTTTTGTAAGACAGAGAATTATTCATGGGAGCCAAGCTAATGTGGGCACTAAACAGACCTGATTCTTTGTGACTGGCACCTGTGCTCTCCTGAATTTATCATCAGTCACTTAACCATGTGATGTGTTACTTTCTCAAGTAAAACACTGAAGTCGTATTAAATGCATCAAGCAGAAAGCTGATTAAGTGCTTACTACTACCAAAGTGACATTTACTACAGCAACAAATGATTTTACACATTGCTATCTTTGGGTCAGGAGAATTTCAAAGGGATACAGTTTTTTCTTTTCCTGTTTCTCTTGTGTATAAATTTACTGTTGTGAAAACTAACAACCACTGATGTTGTCTATCTAATGCTGCAAGAATTTTGGTATAACAATGCTTATTTGAAAAAAAGAGAAATCCTTCCCTAAACAGCTTTAACTTTTTCCCTTTCCTCCTGTAAATAACAGGTAAAATAAAAGCACTACTTTACATCTGATCTTTTTTATTGTGTTATTGACTAGTCAAAACCTCTTCTGAGATGATATTCTGTCAAGCCAGAAGCATTTTAATGGCCCCATGAATTCTCTTGAAGACTGCAATCTTCCCATGGGAAAGAAAAAAGCTTATTTCGCTGGTGACCACTTAAGCCAAAAGACATACCTAGATAACCAGTGACATTTGAACCAATTTCTTTTTTAAAAGAAGTTATGTCTTTCTTTTACTCCTGAACAGGTCTGGAGATATATTACTACCTTGGCACATGAAGAGGAAGAGAAAGAGGAAAGGATGCATGTTTGCATGTGAGCATCTAGAATCCTGTCTTTATAGGTCTCTCTCTGTCGAAACTGCCTGTACCAGAACAATCTAGAGTAGACTGAACCACATGATAGGAAGCAGAATTCCTTTCTGATATTGTCTTCCATTACTATTTTTGTCAGGTAATCACTTTCATAACAAAAATAGAGAAGAGAAAAGAACCTATTTCATCAGCTAGGAAGTCAAATTATTTACTACTCCAGCATAAAGACATTTTGCAGAATGCTATTTCCACTCAAATTTAAATGTGCAAAAAAAGAACTTTTTAAATAGAACTCTATATTTTATGAGTTCAAAGCCCCAAAAAACCAAGGCAAGTTTGCAACTGCTTAAGATGGTTCTGCATGAGGATTACTTTTAAAGTACTGAATATTATCTAAAATTTTGCCTTCTGTACATCTTTTCTATAACAGATACAAAGGATATTTATGATGCAGCCATTGTATGCCCCACATAAATAAAGATAAAAAAATTAAAAAGAAGAATAAAAAACTATTTCAGAAATAGAGATTTCATGTTAGATACAAAATATACCATTCTCATTATCACCATTATTCGTCAGGATGACTCACACCAACAACTGATGCCTGTTTATTTGAAATCTTTTTACATTTATTGTTATCTACAGAGTCAGAGGTGATAAGGTGACAGAATATCTGCTTTCTTTTATATGTTGATTAAAAAATGAAAACAGAATCTCCCCTGTTTCCAAGAGCAAGTAAGCATAAAATATTTGTCTGTGTTTCTTTGTTTCTCATGCATTAAAGAATCTGCATAGGGTTGTGAGCAGTCAGCATTTACCCAAGCACACTAACAAGAGGGTGTTTCCAGAACTTGCATTAAGTTTATGGTAAATTATAGACATATATTTCTATGCTCAATAGAAGGTTAGGCACCTATAATCAAAGAAGAAATTTGACCAGACCATACCAGGAGTAGATTTTGCTTGGTTGTACTTTACAGTTTACTTCCATATATTGAGATGATCTGTGCTTGTTTGTTCCGCACTTCACATTACAACTATTCAAGATTAATTCAGCTAATAGCATTACCTCAGAAGAGAAAAATGAGCTACGGTTTGTTCATCCTTTTAGTCATATGTGCTGTGTGATTTTTTAAATTCCAACAGTCACTTTATGCATCTGACTCCTTGCCATAGATCAGGAATCTTCATATAGAACTGGAATCTTGCATGTGCACCCACTCTGTTAAAAGAGGTCTTCACTTGAGGTGGTAAGAGAGGTCTGATTCAGGTGCAAGAGATTATTTTTTCTGTTATTTCCTCTAGACAGAAGCTCAAAGGTTAAGTCCCAGCTTACTATTTGAAAATTTTGAACATTTTGAACCTTTTACCTGGAAATTACGTCTGTTCTCTGCATATGATAGGTTTGATGTTTTATTTTTCTAATGCACTGTCAATCTGGCAATCCAATTCATCTTGTAAGAAGCTGGCATTGTATTATGACTTTTCCACGGTAATGAGAAAGAGGTAAAGCATCTGAGATGCTTTTGTTTAGTCAATATCTGAATGACTATTACAAGGAAACAGAAGTGCCAGTCTAGCACAGATTGTTTCATCTTCAACGCAGTTGCTTTTCAGAAGTCCAGTAGTTGACTTCCTTCATGAACTGCAGAGAGAACAAAAATTTTAGTCTCTGGACAGTACCCTGTGAGCTGAACACTAAAAAGAAAATCTCTACTAGCATGCATTGGCTAAATATTTTATGGGATCTAGCTCTTGGACTGTTGATTTACATTCAGATTTGAAAATAACCTGGTCAAGAGAAACATGGTGACGAAAGATGGTGAAATTAATTTTGTGGCATTTTGATTCTTGCTGATCAGAAGTGTAAACAGGGCACTTGTGATGAAGGGCAGGCTGTTATGCTGCACTAAACCATACATCTCAGCCCTAAGTGACGATTAAAGCAGACAGTTATCAAAATCAGTGAGTTACTCCTGAGTTAGTCATTGCTTAGTCCAGTCATCAGACAGACATGATAGAAAAAGTCCTAAAGTAAGATTGAAAATTGGTGATTCACTAGTTAACTGAAAGTATTTGGTGCTTATTTTCAGAACCAGTTTAAAAGCTCTCTGTGGGGCAGGGTAATTATTTCATCAGAATATTCTACTTTTGAAATCAAATTGTTCCATACTTAGAAGCTATAGCCGGAAAAGCATTAACATCCCATCATTCAGAGAGCTGTGTTCTGTGATTGCCAGTCCCCCTCTTCTTCCCCATCTCCCACCCTTAGCATAGATGAAACCTCATGAGAAACATTCAAATGAGGCACAGGTCTTGGGTGGTGGCTCATTCTCTCAGGAGTCTTTCAGAGAAGGCAGAACCAACAATTCAGTAGTTTTGGAGGACACAGTTTAGGTTCAATTTAGACTCAATCAGCTTTGGGGCTCTATTTTCCTGATACCACTACACATTTTCATATACTACTGTGTACACACACACACTTTTTTTTGCACACTCTACAATAATAAAAATATGTTACTCCTCTACAGGAATGCAAAGATAAAATGTGAAATGGAAGATTGTTTGAAGGATTTGAATTCTTTAACACATTTAGTTCTCAGTTTTGTAGGAGTTAGAAAGGAACCTCTGCAAACATTATAAATTCACAGCAACACTGTGTTTCAAGACAGTAGGTATATATAAATGCAGGAAAATGGAAAATGCTGGTATGAATTGCATTTATATTGCAAATCTTGGATGCTCACACTTTATGAGATAGTTTGCTGAGTTTAAAGGCAAGATCCACTTCCTTCCCCTCATTTTCAGTGATGTAATTTGAGCCTACTCCACCTGGGAGGAGATCTTGTTCTGGTTGTTATTACCTAGCAACTCCGTATATGAAGTCTCCCTTTTAGTACCTCAGAATAACTTTAATTTAGGAAATCCATGCCTGAATTTCTAGAATTTTCTTAAACAACATCTAACAAGCCATTATATATCTTTTCAAGACACAACACTAGAAATTTTTAATCATTGTGGATTCCTAAAGAATGATAATCTTGCATTCATCAGCATCTTAAACCATGTTTCACATACGGTGTAAAAACAAATGCCACATTTTTGTCTTTTTAAACTGAGGTGAACAATTTGGTACAACCTGAGCAGAAGATCATTGGTTTATCTTCTCAGTAAAGTACAGCACAAAGGTGCTTGCTAACTTTATAGTAAAATTGAGGTCTATCAAAAAACTCAAGTCTAACTTAGGCCTCTATTTTCAGATAAACTTTTTCATTCAGTCAGCTTGAAGCCACACACCTTTACAACATCAGTTTTACCTTTACATGTGAAGACTTCATTTATTCAGAGAATTATTTCAGTAGAAACCTGAGTAAAATGACTGAGAATTCATAGTTGTTTATATTTATGAGTAACTACGCAAGTATTCATAATACAGAAGTTAAGGAAATTCTGTTGGTGGTAATTTAGCCCCTTATAGCCATCTGTTTTTTATTTGATAACTGTAATGAGCTACAGCCACCTTGGAACACTACCTAAAACAATACCATGTCTAAATTTAGTTATTTGATCTAGTGGTTATTTATCTATTCTTGTAAGTAAGATATTCTTGGAAGTTTTCTGAGACAGATTTCCTTTAAAGTCTATAGCTGGTGGTGGGTGTTTTGGGAAAGAGACAGTCCAGCATGAGAAAGCAACAATAGAACGATGTGTAATATATTTGAGAATTGATCTAGTCATATGTTTTCTCAAGTCAACAGAGGATGAAGGAGTAAGTCATTGCTGGTTAAGATGTGTGGCATATCAGTCACCTAGTTTACAGGCAACTTAGTCTAGGAAACAGAAGACACACTATAGATTCACTGTTACTCTGTCTTCCATTCCTCCACTTCTATCTTCCTTGCTCTGGGCTAGTTACAACAGAATGGATATTTTTTCCCTACATCTGGCATGACATTACAAATACATGACTCCATCCATAAACATGCAGATAAAAAGAAATGCATGCACTTTTGTGAAAAGCCTCTCCATGTAAAATGCTTCCTTTTCTTTGAGTTGCCACTGAGTGCCTCCAGCACTGATTAATCTGATTACTCATAGCAGTTTGACATTACATTCTCTGTGGAACACATTTCTTATCATTGAGAGCAAGACTTGCCCCTGTGTAACAAGGAGACAACCTGAATGGCACAATTTGTGAGGATGGACTGAGCCCCATTCTGATGCCCTGCTTGAATTCTCAGAGCTGGCAACTAGAACAGAAAAGAAAAAGAGGCAAAAATAGACATCCTTTCTATTAAAAAAAAAAAAATCACACTTTTTTCCTACTCATCTCAACATCAGAGCAAAGCATCTTCCAGTATGATTAGAGTAAAAAATGCATATCCATCACATGTTGTTCCATTTTCCTTTCAAGGTAGACAATAAAATTCAAATTCAAACTCCACTTTGTCAATTTTTTATTTACTTCCCAGGGAAGATACTTCAGCCATTTCTGTGAAGGAAACTTGGGGAAAGTACACTGTGTTGCTGTGCAGGGATATTATGATGATGGACTTTTTTGTTGACATTTGCCCCACACTTTTGAAGGAGTTACCTCAGCTTTGGAAAGGGAGTACAGCTAGCAACAACCCATCAGTTGTTTCCCTAGCTGACATCTCTTCTTCCTCCAAACCTCTGTATGTAATTAGATCTCATCTCCTTAGACACTGACCTAGTCTGAATTTTGCCTTTTAGCCACTGGCACATTTTGTGGCTCATGTACATCTGCCGTGCAGCCAGACCGTGAACCCGTGCTCAAGCTGAACCTGACTTATTGGCAGGCTGAGATTGATGCCCATTTCCTATCAGCTGCATGTTCTGAATTAAAGTCATTATCTGAAAAGTGCTGTGTTCCTGAGAGGTTCTTTCACATTTGTTACAACTGTGTTTATCACCACACTGCATTGCTGCAGAGACCTTCTGGATCTTGATCTTTCCCTGGCTGACATCTATCATTGCTAGAGATGGTTTGAAACTACAGTATGGAAGGAGAAAGCTTAATAGAAGTGAAGCCTCAGAGTGAAGTGACATATTTCAATAAAACAGCATCTGTAGCAGTTATCCATAATTGCAAAATTGCTTTATCATACCCATTTTATTTTTACTGGCAGTCCATCTTTTGTAAGTATAGGATATATTAACACTTTCTATGTTTGTTGAACTTAATTCAAATACTGAAACACACAGCTCCTTATCTGGCAAATTACCAAGTATAATGGGTAATGCTTCTAAAATTTATTCAAAGATTCAAGTTTTTAATAATAGCATGTTGACAAGAATAAGAATAATCTAAAACAGATCCTTTCCCAATTTTAGATGAAGCGTGAGAACAGAAGAAAAAATTCACATCTATATGTCAATGTTAGTAAACATTTCTCTTGGCTAATACTTCAGGCGTTCTTGTGTTGAAGTTCAAATAGAGTTCTGATTGCCTTCAAAAAGTCTGGACCCACCAGAAATAAGATATATATCTCCTCAATTCCTAATGGGAATATATTAACTTGTCCAGCATGACTTTTGTCTGTACCTTTCTCTATGTACTGTTCAAAACTCTGAATGTTATTAACAACTAAACATGTTCTTAAAGGGTTGAAAGCTTGGTTTCTCATCTTCTTTTCAAATTACCATTAGCTACACAACATAAAAAGAGAAACAAAGAATAGAAAAGAAAAGCCTCTTTTATTAAGCAATATGGGGAAGATCTACTTGTTATTTGCAAACACGAAAATTCCCCTTTCACATGGGTTCCCATTATAATGTGATAATGGACATAAGAACTTGTGTTGAAAAAAATCAGGATTATTAGGTGCAAAATGTTTTTTTGCATAGTAACTCTGATTAATCTTCTGCCTTTCACTGCCTCAGATTGTCTCCTCTGAGTAAATGAAATTTTTCAGAGCCTTTATTATCATGGCTGCAGGGGAATCACCATTGTATTTGTTTGCAATATGAGAGAAATAATAACTTCTGAGTTTCAGACATACTATTCCAAAACAAAATTGGAATTTCCTCTTTTTTTTCAGACAGTATCTTTCAACAGCATGCAAGTGAGGTGATCTGCTTTGTTATGACGAAGCACTGTCCTTACCTGCCCCTTCTCCTCTGTCCTCATATTCTCTATTTGAGAGGCATTTCAGCCTCTGTAACTTCCAGAATCACCTTAAATCACCCAAATTTTTCATTCTGTTTCTAAGAAACATACAGGCCTTCGGTTGATCTATTATTTAAACATTTAAAACTGCAAGACTTTTCAACAGAGGAACAGCTTCACCTGAGGGCAAAGTTTCAACCTTAAGGTATTTCCCTTTCAGATAGTAACAAGACTTTCTACAGAGGCACAAGAAAAAAAAAATTTAAAAATAAAGATGTTGTTTGGCTAGAGTCCATGATTCATACCCATTGCAACAGAAGCTCTGAATGTCGTAAGTGATGAATACCTGAATCACGCACAACCTGAAGAACCACTCAGAATGGAAGCAGGGAGATTTTGGCTTCTTGGGAAAACCGATGGAGATAAGAATTGGTGTTTCACTGATTATGACAAATATGATCTTGAAAAGCTACATCAGCAAAAGAGGAGCTGTGGTAAGTCTTTAGAGTGTGTGACTGATCCTGCAACGTCAGACTGAATGGACTGTAGCTTCACCTGAAATATGGTAATGTGATCAGTGAACCAGGTGCCATCAGAAACTGTTGAGGGGCAGTGGATTTTACTTTTGAGATATCTCAAAAATATTTAGTTGAAACAGATTGACAAACTTTTGCTCTAGAAATATGCTTCCCAGAGAATATGATTTAATCTTTAAACTCCTTTAAATCCCAAAGACCATGTTTTTCTTCCAAAGGAAAAAAAAGTCTGAAAAACCCCAGTGTTCGTCTTTTATAATAACACTGTTGATCATTTTAACAGCTGAAACACTGAAGGTGAATTGATTACTTCTGTTTTTCCCAACTTAGCGTTTGCCTCCTTCTGGAAAGTATGGGAATAAGAGTGGTGGTGAAGCATTTAGCATGCTTCAGTCCTTTGTAGAATAGTTTTTGCTATTAGTTTGAAAAATACTGCCCTAAAGGCTGAGACAGGTGACAAAACCCTACACAGGCTGGCATGAAGACCTGTTCAGTGCATTCTGTAGCTCATTTTCTGCTCTTAGCAGCAGTGGTGGCTGTGAGCAGGTATGGTCACCCTGCAGGAACCCTTCAGGGCTGGACTGACTCATCGCCCTGCTCTGCACGACTGCTGGTGCTGGATATGTTGAAGCAACTCACTTCCAGGTGCTAACAAGAGAAAGAAAGGAAAGAAGGAAAGAAAGAAGGAAAGAAAGAAGGAAAGAAAGAAGAAAGAAGGAAAGAAAGAAGGAAAGAAAGAAGGAAAGAAGGAAAGAAGGAAAGAAGGAAAAAAAGAAGGAAAGAAGGAAAGTATGCTTTAGCTTAACTTTATGCTACCTGACTGGACAAAGGACTGCATGGGTGTACTCTGCAGCTTGTGCTATTTGAGAGTTCACACAGGTGAATGACTGGTTATTATGGTCCCTTTCCCAAAAATTATTAATCTACTCTCAACACTTCATAACACATAAATTGCTTGAGTTCAAAAAGAGAATTCTATTATTTCACTGGAGTTTAATGTGGTAAAGTTAAAAAAAACTACAGTGCAAAAAGCTTTTATTCAGCAGACCGTCTTGGATAAAAAAAGCTAATGTAACTCTCATCCTTTGAATATTGGGCAAAAATTGGCAATTTTGGTTATTTTTTTAATGTCACAAATTGGAAATGCCAAGAAGAGGTGCCACTTATTCTGGAAAATAGTTTCTGGGAAATAAAAAAATTCAAATGGAAAAAGCTTGGGGGACTTGCAAATAGCCATGCCATGTGGCTCTGTCTCTCAAGCTCTTACACCCACACACATTTTCGATGCACGTAATTGCATTTTCCAAAAGACTAGTGATATTCAGCACTTGATTTCAAACGCATGCCAATGAGGTTTTGCCTTTAGGTATAAGTGGATTTTTTTGTTTTGAGGCAGAGAAGTCATGGAGTTTTATTTTTCTGCATTTAACACCCATACATTTAGATGTTTTCATAAGGCCAAACATTTAACAAATATGGTGGTTTACTAATCTGGGAGAGAAATCTGTCAGTCCTTAACTATGCAGTTATATCTAGTGGGACTCCTGATGGGCCACTGTCACTGTAATATCTCAGTGCACCTAATCAGAAATAACTAAATATTTCTCATGGCCTAATTCTTCCTTTGCTGTTACTGAGAAGAATATATGTTTTGTTATAGGAAGGGGTTTTTTAAAAATTTCTGATGAGTGTCTGTAAGAGGAAGAATATTACAAAAATATCCTTTGTTTTAATCAATTCTATGTTCAATGACATTTTCTATGGGAATTTGTAGTTTAGATCTATATACTCAATAAGAATCTATAGAACAGGACAGCCCCAGGACAAATTATACACATGCTTCCTTCCTGCTGATCCACAAAACATTTGCCAATAGCTTTAAAGTCAGAGAAATCAAATACCAAAAAAATTAGTGTAGAACATATGTAGTTAAAAGGCTCTTCTTTTTAAAAATGTTATTTCTGTTTGCATGAGTTTCCACTAAGTTTTTCCTAAGGGATTTTCATTTGGGACCTTCACAGGTCATAGGACCACTTGAATTTTACTTTCAGCTGAAGCTTATAAAAGACCTTTCTGCTTTGGTGCAGATGTAGCATTTGCCATTCAATTGGGATAAAAAGCTGGGATAGATATGATACACCAAGCCACAGAGAAGCCCAAAGAATAGCCCAGAAGGTCTGCAGCACACTTTCTATACCTCACCAGGTATCCAAGAACACCCAGTGGAACACCTGGCTTTTTACCATGTCCCCAAGATGTATGTATGGCACACTTAAAATATGCATCTTTTTATAAGTCATGTATGGCATACTATTCTCAATTCTCTGCCAGACTAAATCTTAGAATGAGAAAGGCTTTACTTCACCCTTCCCCTACCAAAAAAATTATAGCTCCTCATTAGGAAATATATCAGGAAGTGTAATTATGGAGGTTGTGAGTTTGCCAGACAATTCCACATTATCTTCAATAATATTCTGGTAAGTTCAGGTTCCATACTTCCCTTCACACAAAGTACAATTAGCTTCACTGAGATAAAGAGCTGTTAATATGAAATAGATTCTGTTCATTACACCCCATATGTGTAAATACACAGACTAGAGTTAAATTTGATTCTGAATTGTTTAATTCCAAATCCTAAATGCCTACATACAAACAATATTCAAAAAATATGCCACAGATATTTAGCCGCTGAAAATCACCACAATAGTCAAATTATCAAATTAGGAGTAAAAGATTGTTATGGCAACATGATACTTTACCTAAGTTAATGCTGGCTGCCTCTCAGCAGAACTCATTAGCCTTGACGGACTTCTTGGCTAACAGGGTTACACAGCAGCTGGTACCCAGGATAATTTGTTTAGAGCTGGTTTGGGTAACTGGACCATACATTCTCTTTCAATGTAAACTTTATCATACAAGGAACATTTCAATTCAATTTATGAGGAGAACTCCATGACTTGTGCACTCAAAATGCCGGGTTATCCCATTAGAAGAGATAATTTCTCTTTCCTTGAGAAAGGTTTAAAGGTCTTCAAAGACAAGGGGAATATTTTAAAATCAGTTGGTACTATAAGTTTTGGAGAGGTTTTGGATGATGCCATCATTGGCCTTCTTGTTTTCAATTGCTATACATCTTTTACAGTAAATTATGCAAAGTGAATGTAATATGTTACAACTCTTACATGGAAAGATTTGATTTTGCTTGCTGAAAATTACTGTCAGAGAGGCAGGGAGAAAAACACAGGGATATGCAGCCCTCTCAGTGGTCTAATTTATACTTGGGATGACATTCAGAAATCTTAGGAAATTGAGAATATTAGCCAGAGCTGGGAAGAATGCATTTCTCATGTTGCTCTACTGGCTCTTCTCCCATAAATCCATGTCATGTCAGCATTAAACATTTCTGCAGGACATGAAAATTTGTTCTGGTTATGTATTTAGGAGAAAAAGGCACACTTAGGATGATAGCAGGTAGTCACAATTGTGTTGATTGCATATACAGTAGGATCAAGATTTCTGAAGCCTAGCCATTAGAGGCTTAATATTATTCCCTGCATTTCCTACCAGATAAGATGGTTTTGCAAAGTTTAGCCAAATAAGAGGCTGTAGCAAGGCAATGTTGTGTGTAAGAACTAATATCAGAGGCTTGGTCCTCAAGTCCTCAAGCTCAGACAAGACCCTGATGTAACTAAGTTATCCCAATTATATCTTTAGTACTGGGCTGGGATAGACTGGCCCTTACTCTAAAATACAATATGTTAAAGCTTCTCTTGATTTATGTCTATGCTGATCTCCAACGTTTTTCCTGGAGGTAGCATTTGTCCAGACAAGTCTCTTTTTTAAGTCCTGGTCAAGAAAGGGAGAGAGAAGACAAGGACTAAATCAAAATATTAAGCAATGTCTAGCAGATAACAAACAAAATGCAATAGAGAATAAAATTATCAAGTTCAATTTCTGTATGGGAGATGCTGCTTTTTTTTCCTCTCATCCCTTTTCCATTTAGTCTTTCTTGTTAGTGTGAAGTTTACAGGCAAGTATGAAAAGCAATACAGACATAAACACAGAACAGTGTGGCATGAATCTAGATGATGGCCTGTAACGAGCCGTGTTAGTTACACCCCACGGGACAATAGAGAATCCAATCCTATTTACCATCCTCATTAAGGATCTGGATGGTGAAGCAGTGTGGGGAGTGAGTACACTCAGCAAGTCAGCTGATTACCCAAAACTGGGAAGGGTGGCTGATCCATTAGAGGGTTGTACTGCCATGCAGGGGAACCTCAACATCCAAGAGAAATGGGCTGACAAGAACCTCATGAAGTTCAACCAGGGGAAGAGCAAATTCCTGCCCATGGGCAGGAACAGCCCTCATGCTGGGCACGACCCACCTGGAAAGCAGCTTGGCACAAAAGGACCTGGGATGCCCCTTGATGGAGACCAAGGAGAACATAAGAATAAGCCTTGTTGCAAAAAAGGCTAAGGGTGCCCTGGGAATCATTAGGTAAAGTTAAGGGAGGTGATCTTTCCCCTCTACTCATCACAGGTGAGGCCACACCTGAAGTGCCATCAAGAATCCCAAAAATAAGGAGCAGAAAGTCTTTAAAAGGAGAGAAGCCAAATATTCTCTAAGTTTAGGTCAATAGGATTGCCTTGAATCTTCCTACCCATTAAGCTCCCTTCTCAAAACTATACCTTTCTGCAAAAGCTATGATGATTAAAAAACTGTGTTCATTCCCTTTTAGAGCCTACAAACAAAGAAGTAGGAATTAAGAGAGCTGGTTTCTCTTAACACTCCTGACTGTATTGTAGTGGGGATTTACTGATAAAAAATACTGTGTGGACTTTGTCCTTATGTGTCTTCCAAAACAAGACACTGGCACAATGTAAATATGTCATGTATAATAGTCTTACTGCTTGTACCGACCATTTTTTTTAGTTATCCCAGATAAATGAATGTGGAAACATCTGAAGCATGTGTGGACACAATTTTGGGGCTCCTTCCTACCCCTCTAGAGTGGAGGCAGGCAGTGAAGAGTAGTGATGAACATGGTCTTGAAGACTAATTGTGGTACTACAAATTTGGGGAACAGAATGAGTTTGACTGCTGTGGTCTGTGTGAGATGTCTTTCAGACCTCTGAAACAGAATTTTGCCCTGACTCATTACTGTAATATGTAATTTTAGTGTCCTGCAATTGCTGCTGGTCTTCTGTATCATAGTTACTTGGCTGCAAACAGGTCTCTATTTAGACTTAATCAGGCACTAATTTGTCTGCTGTAGCTGCAAGAGACACATTTCTGGTCATGTAATAGGGAAATTGTTGTGAGGTTGCTAGACTCCCTTTCTCTTCTTCCCTGGAAATACCTTGGCTGTCTCCAGCATCATTTATCAGACTTTTTCCATGAGCCTTGTTCATAATTTCAGAGAAAAGCAGATTTTTGAAATACTTCTTAGATATCTGTCCTAGCAACTGCTACATTGTGCCTTTTTACCATATGAGAAATTCATTCTTTTCCTTCAGTGGAACATGTAGAACTTTCCCTCTTACAGCACCTTCTGGTTTCAGTCTCTCATACATGCTAACTTTCCAGCTTGACAATAAGAAAGCACAAAAATATCATTATTCAGCATCTCCAAATCTCTAGATGTAAGAAAAGCACTCCTGTGAACTTGGTACACTGTATGGCTGAATCTGACCCATGCTTCTTAAACCATAAGCCATCTGTTCTTAAGCCATCTGGATTTGCTTTGATTCCTGATGGGCAGATAGTGTTAAGCATGTGTAAAACAGAGAAAAATAAATGTCAGTGGTGTGGAACCTTAAACAGAGAGACTAAATCTAAGACACTGGAGAGATTCTCCTTTTTCCTGGAGAATGAAGAATTTCTATAATTTTTCAGAGACAGGCCTTTTCACAATTAAAAAAACCAAAGCACCTTATAAAAAGTGTTCCTCTTAACAATTTCCAATAGCAGCCATTTTTCAGCACCACAGTATGACCATCTATATTCATTACAGCAAAAACTGACAAGGCAAACATACATCAGTGGCCCTCTGAACTTTTTACCATGTCACTAATAAGGAAGTGAATTGACGTCAGACTTTCTGTGAATTGAATGTTTTTGTCCTACCATTCATTCAGTAAAAACAGGTTTGATTTTTATCCTGCAGGAATGTACATTAGTTCATCAAGCCCCAAGCAGCACCCAAACCTCAAAACCTCTGAGAATTGTGACCTTTTAAATGTGAACACAGTGAACACTACATCTTTAAATGTAGTTCTCCTGTATGGTTATTTTAGAGGCTATAAGACCCCAGGACACTGCAGCAAATTGCAAAGATGCTCAAGGTTATTTCACAGTAGTCTTTGATTCAATAACAAAAAAGACCTTACCAAGCATTGTCTGTGAAAAAATCACTCTATTTGCATCTGGATATACCCAATAAATTATATTATGCAGGCAGCATCCCAAGCAATGGCAAGAAAAAGGGCTGTAAACTTCAAACCTGTAACCTGCACACAGCCAGGTATTTGTCCCTCACATCCAGCCACAGCAGGTCGATGCTTCTTTGAAATACCTCAGTGTCCCTTTGACAAGGAATGCCTCATGAGCCATGCATCATAAACAACTAAGTAGGTGCAAAGAGAAGCTGGTACAGCTTTAAAGTGGGAACCTTGTGTTTTTCAAACAGACACTTCTGTTTAATAAATCACACATCTGGAATTACCAAAATAGTTAAAAGGTAGGATTTGGATTGTAAATCAAGGATCTACTAAGTTGCAGTGTCCTGGTTTGGCTTTCCCAGAATCTGTCTTTGTCCTCATGCCATGTAATGTTTTTATTGATGACTCAGTATGAATGTGTTACTGATAAAGCTTGTGGGTGTACAGATACCAGAGGAATTTCAAATGAAGCAGGGAATACATCATGTACAAGAAGCTGGTAAAAAAAAAAAAAAAAAAAAAAAAAAGGTGAAGGCAAAA
>VZUI01005240.1:0-14528 GCA_013401135.1 Cettia cetti | reverse complement strand
CATCCATCCATCCATCCATCCATCCATCCATCCATCCATCCATCCATCCATCCATCCATCCATCCATCCATCCATCCCCTTGAGACCAGAGTCCACCACCCCAGATCCGACCTCCCTGCAGCCCTGCCCAGCTGGCTGGCAGCACAGATTTACCTCCATTATTAACCCAATTAGTGGATTATTGGAGCCCAAGTTGATGAGGAAGTGCATCCTCCCCAAAGCATCTGATTTCAGGGAGGTAGCTGGGTAGGGAGCTGGAAGCAGCCTCAGTATGAGCTCCTGACAGTGCTCCTCTCCCCTCCACAGTGAGGGCATTCTCACTCCCTCAATTAGTTTTTATACCTCCTCTTTGGAGCCCCAATCCCAAGCCCTCTGGACCCACAGATGAAAGATAGTGTTGTGGAAGTTTCTGAGGCTCTCAGCATCCCACAGGCTCCAGTGGAGTCAGGAAGTGCTGGGAGAAGCAATGGGAGTGGGGGAACGGGCACCACCAGGACCACCCAGCACTGTGGGCTGGGAAAGCCTTGGAGGGGGCTGAGCCCTCAAACCCTGCTTCAAGCACCCACGGGTCAATGCAATTCTGACACGGTGACACTGGTACAGGCATGCACATGCTTCAACACACTGGGACACCACACGTGTGCCTGTACATGCACACGGGTGTGTTCAGACTCGTGCGGGCACACACACAGCGCCATACACACACCTACCTAACAGCCATTTGGATCCATGCATACCTGTGTGCTCATATGGGTCCATAAACACATTCCAGCACTTCCACAGGTTCACACACACTCTGCATGCTCCTGTGGATCCATACAGACACACAGGGTCTCCCAAGGATTGCTACACACAGGGGCACCCAGTGAGTCCACATACACACACATACCCCCATGCTTACACGTGCATTTATACAGATGCCCACACTCAGATCGGTCTGAGTGTGGGCATCTGGCACACACCCCCAGAACAACTCTGTTTGCCCTTCCAGCCACACCCCAGCAGCCCCCCGGTCCTGCCCTGTGCCCTCCACTGCTGCTGGGTTGCCAGAGCTGTTGGAGCTCCAGGGATTAGCACACTAACCCTTGCTACTGATGCCACCTCCCCACTGCAGGTGGTCCCAGATTAGGGACACAGCTCTGCTCACAGGTTTGCTGCAGAAAAGCCTCCAGGCAGACACGGACAGGGGCAAACACAGTGTCCATTCCTCCCTCCCTGCCTCTGCAGTGTAATCAGAGACCCTCTAATTTAGCCCTGGGAGCCCTTGGTCCTGCATTTAGGTTAAAGATGCACTGACAGTGAGGAAGGGGCTGTGGCATGGAGACCACTGCTCTCTCCTCAGAGTTCCTCTCTTTCAGCTGTCTCCGTTCTCTGAACATTCCTGCCTCTATTTCCTCCATCCCCAGGGACAACACCACAGGAGAAAGCAATAGGGACAGAGAATGGAGGATCCACACCACAGACCCTTCCACTGCATTTTGGGATGACCCTCTGTGGCACATGCAGCTCCAGGCTCTGAGATGACAGTGCACACATTCACAGCTGGCAAATCCTCCCTAAATGCATGTTAAGGAGAGGTGGGTGGGTGCAAGAGGCAACTACTGGCATCAGGGACAGGCAGGGCAGGAGGAACAGCCACTCCAGGGTTAGGCTGAGGATAACGGCAAATAGCTGCTGGCAAAACCAGCCACCCCCAAATTAACCACCGAGGCTACCAGACACCCTGGAGTTCCTAAAGGGCTGGCTGAGGCTCACCCCCGGCAGCTGCTCCCAGGCAGGGATGAAGGAGTTTCAGAGGATCCTGATCCCCACCAGTCACAGCTGGGTGTGAACATGCTGGAGGGGCCCAGGCAGGAAGGGCAGCCTCCTGCCAGCAAACACTCAGCTAACAGAGAGCTGGATGCAAAGCCCAGATGTTTGAGTCCCTTCTGCCCCACGGGATGGAGGAGCCCTGGCTTCTGGTGCTGCTCTTCTATCATTTAGAGGAAACCAGAATACCCATCCCTGTTTATATGCATGGTTTTCCTAGGGGGAACGATGAATTCATGGAGCTTAGCTTGGCACCAGAAATGCCAGGCTCTTACCCATGCCTTCCAAGTCAAACATAATGCAGCACCACAGAATTAAAACCTGGAGGCATCCCAGCCCTTAGGAAGGCTGGGGTTCCTGGCTAATGCACAATCAGACCCCACTTGGTACCCCCCACCTCAGGGCTGGGTCTACCTGACAGCCTTGGGTGTGGAGATCTCCAAGACCTTTGCCCAGGTCTCTACCCCTGTGTCCTTATCAATGTACATAAACCGGCGCCGGGGGCTGATGCAAGAGGCAGGGGTGAGGGGGTCTCTCAGCTTCGTAACATTTCAGCAGCCCTCCCAGTCAGAGCAAAGGTCTCACCAACCCCCCCTCCCCAAACCAGTGCCTCAGGAAACATATAAAACTACAGCTTACATGTGGGCTATTTCCCCAAAAAGCTCCTCTGTGCAAAACCTTGTAGGTTTTGCCACAACCACCTTGTTCTCTGCTCCCTTTTTTAGCACCACTGCGCTGTGTGGAAACCCTTCCCCAGCTGGTCCTGCACCAACCTCCCACCCAATCCCCATCAAGGCATCCTCCCCACTGCAGAGAGATGGGGTCTTTATCTGCCCATTTTCTGCAAAACAGCCTGGATTTGGTGGTCTCTGCTCACTTGGCTGTGCCCCCAGTCCAGGAGGATGAGAACAGGGGCAAGCCCTGAACCCCACCCTGGGTGATGGCATGATGGCTTGGGCAGCTCCAAGCAGGGAGTCCTGGTGGGAAATACAGCTCTGGCCACTACAGGGTCTCTCTCCAGCTCCAGGACCCTCATAACCACACTGCCACTGCTCCAGCAGCTTTCCAGCAGGCACATGCTGCCCCCTCACCTCCCCCACAGTATCGCAGCCCAGCCCGTGGGAAACCTCCAAAAGCTGAAGCACAGCCATCCTCCCCACTTAGTCCCTGCAGAGAGCAGAGAACCTGTTCCCCAAGCTGGGTGAGCCACAGCCCTGCAGCCTGGAGAGGACCCAGCAGGGACACGTCCCTCCCAGGCAGGGGTATGTCCCCTCCTGCATGATCTCAGGGAAGGGACAGGAGTGACAGCCACCCTGCAAACCCCAAAGCAAGCTGGCATTGCAGCCTGTTCCAAACTGCAGGACATCCTATTGTTCCCTGGGCTGGCCAGGACATGCCACAAGGTGGGAAACACAGGTGTGGGTCTCTGGATGAGGGGGTCTATCATTTTCCAATCACGGTTGGAAAAACCCAAAGAGCAAACAATGAACGAGACAGCTCTCACCCTGGGAAGCTGTGGCAGGATTTATCCTGCACCCCAACTTCTCCTGTCAGCCCTCTACACTATTCACAACATTCCTGCCCTGCACAAGGAGCGCACAGCCCCAGCCAGGGGCAGGGCGGGAGGCTGAACGATGAGAAATGCCGGGGATGTTTCCTAGCCTCCCCGAGAGGGAGGAGCTGCTGCCCACCTCCCGGCTGACCCAGGGAACCGGACAGTCAGCCTTTTTCTGTGCAGCGGGGTGTAATGTAACACTTCCCGGACAAGCTGTTTGGCCTGTGCAGCTCACCCACACCGGCCCTCCCCGGGCTGCTTCAAGGTAGTGTCAGGCGCTGGCAGCATCCCCGGGCACGCCGGGGGGCGTGTGCTGCCCATGCCCTGTCTGCACCTCTACCTGTTGCCTCGTAGGCAGGGGATGAATCCCGGCCACCCCAAATAACTGTTGAGCAGTGTGAAACAGAAAAGACAGCAGCATGCCCCCACAGCAACCAAAAGTTGTGTCCCTGCTGCTGTTCCCTTCCTCTCCTGCCAGAACTGGATGAGACCAAACTGCCCTCGTCCTCCTCTCCCTAAGAAGTGCCATCCTAAAAAGCCACACAATAGCTGTATGGGGACATCTCTGTTCCATCCCCTCACCACATCTTCCTTGTCACCCACTGTGCCTCTCTCTCCCCCAGAATGAAACTGAGCACATGGGGAGCACAAACCTGCCATGGCGCTGTGCACTCCATGCCCACACCCTTGCATGGAGAGGTACCCGCTGTGTGCAAACCAGAGCTTGGACAACACAGCTCAGATGAGATCCACATGCATTGAATACAGGGAGACTTTTCTTCCATTCTTTATATGAGCTCCTGAAGCCACTTTCCAGCGCCAGATCTGTTGCAAAAGGGTCTCCCCTACACCCACCAGGAATGAGGGGATAGCTGTATGCGCTACTCCCTCCAGTACAAAGAAATCAGTGAGCTGCATTGACCAACCATAATATGCCCTGGCCCTTGCAGAGACACAAGGTAGCTCAGCTCCACGGCTTGCCAGCCGCTTGGGGTGACCACACACCAGAGCCCTTGCCCTTTTCAATCTCTGCTAAACCTCCGTGGACAAGGGTCAGCCTGTTCTACCCATTGTGGAAAACACAAGGGATGGAGCTGGCATCAGTGGCATGCCTGGACACCCTATCATGATGCAGGGCCTGTGGACAGGCACAGGGGACACAGACAAGGTGGGGTCACGAAGCAGGGTTGAAATGGGGTTTGCTAACAGGGAGATGGGGAGCATGATGATAGGATGATGACAATGCCTAAAGGGTGCGACAGGGCTTAGGGACAGGGACAGCGAGGAGCATTTAGGAGAGGATGAGGGGGTTTAATTTAAAGTGACATCGCAATAATGTCTGGGGTTAATGGGAATATGGGGGATTGCTTAGGGAGCATCTGGGCTGGGGCATGGTGTTGCCCATTTAGGGTAGGACGCAGACAGGGCTTGGGAGCAGTGGGGGGCATAAGAGGTGTCCATCCAGGGAAAGCTGAACCCGAGTTTGGGGACCATGGGGGGACACCAGGGATGCCTGCCCGGAGCAGCCTGTACTGGAGCAGTAATGCCTCCCTACCTGCTTGAACTGCTCCTCGTAGGTCCATTCGTGGTGCGGGGGAGGCGGTGGGTCGCGGGGCTCCCCTTCTTCCTCGTCTTCCTCTTCCTCCTCCTCGTCCTCCTCCACCTCCCCCGCAGCGGCGGGCGGGCGCGGGCCGGAGGCCGGGCGGCGGCGGGGAGCGGCGGGCGGCGGGCCGGGGCCGGGGCCAGGCTCCAGCGGGGGCCGTCGGGGAGCACCGTCGGGGCCGCGGGCCAGGCGGGCCGCCTGCTGCCGCTGCAAGCTCTCCATCACCGCCGCCAAGCGCAGCCCCCCCGCCACCCCCGGTCCCCGCGGCGGGGCGGCCGGCTGCGGGCACAGGGCACGGCCTCAGCGCTGCCGCCGGAGCCGGAGGAGGAGGAGGGAGGGGAGGAAGCATCCCCCACCCCACCCGCTCTCCCCGCCGCTCCCGGGGGCCTTGCCCAAAAGTTGCCCGCGGAACCGTAGCCGCGCCGGGCGCGGCTCTCGCCGCCGGAGGGGCTGCCTCCCTCCCGGGACCACCCGGCACCATGCCCCGCGGGGACCCGGCCCTCCGGTACCACATCCTTGCTCCTCCGGGGGACGCCGCTCCCGCTCCTACCGGGGACGGGTCCGACCCGGTGAGCCTCCTTCCTCCACCCCACCGGGGACCCACGTCTTGCTGGGACTTCCCCTGGGAACTGCGTTCTGCCGAGGACCCCTTCCCTTCCCGGTCCCAGCGGAGACATCCGCCCCGACGGGGAAGTCTCTCCTACCGAGCTCCCCACCGCCCCGTCCCCGCCGGGAACCCGGTCCCGATCCCGCCGGAAGGTCTCACCGGGTGCCCTGTCCTCTCGGGACCCTCCCTCCCCTCTCACCGGGGACCCCGGTCCCGCTCGCTGTCCAACGCGGGAGTCCCTACCCCGCTCCCGCCATGCACCCCCGCGTCGCCGGGGCCCCTCCGGCGGCTCCGTCCCTCACCAGGGCGGGTTTGGCCGCCAGGCTGGGGTTTTCCACCATGCCGCCGGCTCCGAGCGCCGCCCGGGGCTCGCCCCGCCGTCCCGGGGGGCACGGCCGGCTGCTCCGCGCGGTCCCGGCCCCGGCCCGCCGCTCACATGGCGCCGCGCCCGCCGATATTTCTTTTATTCCGCAGCAGATGAGGGTGGGTGGGATTTTTCCCTCTTTTCTTTCTTTCTCTCTTTCTTCCTTTTTTTTTTTTTTTTTTTTTTTTTTTTTTTAAGAAGTTGCAGTCAGACAGCAACACCCCTCCCGCTCCCATTTGCTAGCGCACGTCTAGGGAGTCACCGGGGAGGGCTGGGCTTACGGCAGCCCCGGAGGATCGCCCCGGACCGGCCCGCCGAGAGCCGGTCCGGGGCCGCCCTACGCGGGCCCGCGGGAGGAGCCGGGGCTGGCGACGCAGCGGGCTGGGCGACCCCCAGTCTGTGTCTATGTGTGGGTGCTGGACGAGGGAAATGCATGGGGGTGTGGGTAGGCTGTGCACACATAGATGTGTGAAGGGAAGGGATGGAAAGGGGGAAGGGGTGTGAGAGGGTGCTGCGCGCATCGCACACCCTTTAGAGGGTCTCTCAGTGTGTGCTGGGAGAAGGTGAGTGTGTGTGTTTGTTGTCTGCATGCGTACAAGTGTGCACAGTGGGATGGATGAGCCTCCCACACAAGTGTGTGTGCAGGGCTTCTGAGCATCCCTGTGCCTGTGCACAGTTGGAGAAGTTAATGCATTACACGTGTCCGTATGGAAGCCCCCACATACCAACAGGAGTGTTCCTGGTGTTTAAGGTGTGTGCATGCCCTGGGAGTGCGTGTGGAGGAGGTGGGTCCATCACCTGGAGCAGTAACCAGGCACA
Source organism: Cettia cetti (assembly GCA_013401135.1). Taxonomy (NCBI): domain Eukaryota; kingdom Metazoa; phylum Chordata; class Aves; order Passeriformes; family Sylviidae; genus Cettia; species Cettia cetti. The sequence goes on along the minus strand of VZUI01005240.1, from coordinate 7,771 downwards.
CTCAGGTACGAAGCCGTGTGCGCTGTCGGAGGGGCTGAGTGCCTGCAGTGTGTGCACACGTATATTTGCTCTTGGGGACAATAAATACTGTATATATGTAGGTGGGGAGCTTGGGTGTGTGTTTCATGGGTTTACCTGTTGGTGTGTGCAATCTCTGTTGGGAGGGCTAGGAGGGGCAGGCGTGTGCACACGTGCTTTTTGGGGGTAAGTGGGGAGGTGTGCTCATGCTACCAATCCATGTGCAGGCACAAAGGGGTGTTTGGGGCAAGCTCCAGGTGCTGAACCTTGAGCTCCATCCTCGAGGGCTGGGGTATTGCAGCAGTGTGACCAATGACCCTTAGCCTCGGAGTTTGAAGGGATCCTTGTGGTATATGCTCCTTAGCCTGGAGTTTGAAGGGATCTTTGTGGTATATGCTGTGGGTGCCTGGCCCCTGGCTGGAGGGGTCAGATTTTAATGTGGCTAGGATGCCCAAAGAGGATAAAGCAAGGCCATGTATCTCTGTCCCTGGAGTGGCTCAATGCTCCTGCCTTGCCCTGTGTCCCTGCTTACAGTGAGGTAAACTGTGGCACCAGGGTATCATCAATGTGTCTTCAGATGTCAGACAAGGATGTAAGATGAGGTGAGAGCACAGCACCTCTCTGCCTTGGGTGCTGCCCACTGGCAGCATCCCCAGACTGTTTCCTTACTCTGCTTCCTTACCTCCACCTGCCTGTCTGCCAGATTTGCTTTACTCCTTTCTCTATGGAGGAAACTTTGCCAGAGGCAAAGGGGGCACCTGTTTTTCCTTGGGCTTCTTTTGGCCAGGGCAGCTGCAGGGTTTGCATAGATTCCTGGGAGACAGCATTACCCCACAACACTGGGACACAAGGGACAGTGACTTTGATCCCATCCCACAGCCAGAGCAGTTTGTTACTGAGACTTCCTACTGCTGCATTGGGTTTTGGTGGCAGGGGATGACTCCCATGTTGGAGGTTGGGTGGCAAGTGCTGGTGGCTCTGTCCCCTCCATAGCCACCTATGTGCAACAGAGGCCAGGGGCAGCCAGCCTGAGCCAAGTCCTCCCTTTTACTCCAAGCTTCTTAAGGAAAAACAGCTGCTGGCCATGCTCTGCCCCTTTCACCAGTTCCCTCTGTGGAGAAAAGCTGCTGCTTCTGTGCTCTCCCGTTTCCCTGTGAACATCTTCTGAGAAACTACCCCGTGCTGCCATGGCTCTGGTGACTCTCAGGGCTCCTTAAGCTTCTGGCACCTCAGCAGCATTTGACATAGTGCACCATGCTCATCAGGGAGGCTCTCCTGGAAAAATCAGACCGTTCCCTGGGAGCGCAGGGCAGCTCCCGACCCCGCAGGGCCCCCAGGCGCTGTTTATCTTTGCGCAGGAGATAAATTAGCTGTCGGCCATCCTATTTCAGGGCTGGACAGCTGTAGCTTGCACTGGCCCATCCCATCCCACTGCGGCAGAGGCAGGGACCTCCTGCTGCTTGCCAGCCCCTCTGAATGCTAGTCTGTTTGGCATTCTTGTTGAATTTCCACTGAGAACAAGAGACCTGGCCCTATTTCAGAGGGATCCACAGGGCTAGATGACCCTCAGGACTTATTGCACAGGACCCCATGCCACAAGGTTCCAGCTTCTCCTCCCAGTGCTGCTGCCTTGCACCCCAGTGTGCTGCACCCTGTGCTCTGGGCTGTGCCTTAGCCCCTGCACACTGAAAGCTGGACTGGGTGGGGTGAGATAGACATGGTGACTTCTCCATGACCCAACAGGAACCCAAATGTCTAGGGAAGATCTCCTTCTGCAAGGCAGAGGGGTTGGGGTGCTTGGGTCAGTTTAGCCAGGCCAGTTAGTGGCAACACCAAGGTCTCCAGGGGGTGCAGTGTGTCCTATTGCCTTGGGCATGGCCACTAAGGGACCTGTCTTACTCAATTTCTCTCTAGAACCTCCACAGTGATAACAGCAGCTCTGGAGTTCTGCACATGTGTCATGAAATATGTCCATGCTCAGGATCTCCTTGGGGCAAGCAAGCAGGACTGTGTCCCCTTTGCCCCCCTGCTCAGCATTTTGCACCAATGGGGTCTTGTGATGCTCTCAGCTGGAGAGAAATTCCCCAAATGGCAATTGACGGCTGAGGCTGAGGCAGCAGAGATAGATAGTGGAGGTATAGACGGGCACAACAGACAGCAGAGCAGAGTGAGAGATATTTGGAACAGAGAGATACCGCAGGAGAAATCAAGAGATAGATCCTGTGGGCTGATCAATACCCACTGCATGTGGAGGGACAGCAAGATAAAGCAAGTTGTAGGGAGAAGGTGTTAAGAGGGCAGTGATCTGCATTTGTTCTAGTGACAGCTCTGGGGAGATGCCACTCATGGTTGCTTCAGCTGGGACTGTGCAGGTGCTGATGGCTGACTCCTTGCCCATCTCCAGCCACTCCGTAATGATTTGGTGCCCTTTGAGGTGTCCTGGGGTCTCATCTGGCCTCTGGACACCAAAGGTTGCATATTTCCTATGTGTCCTGGTCACATCTTCTGTCTCTCCAAGGAGTATCTGCTACCTGTGGGCATTTTGAAGGATGCTGTGTGCCTGGGTGGCCAAAGGGGAAAGGGGCAAGCCCTCGCCCTGGCACGAGGGCTGTGCTGCAGCTGGGTGATTGTAGATGAGCTTCCAACCTGTGCCTCAGTTTCTCCATGGGAACCAAATGATGGCAAAGCTGCAGGCATCTGGGTTGGGCCAGCATGGACTTGGGCACAGATGAGAAGGCACAGGAAGAAGAGGCAGAGGCACCTGCAGCTGGTGGAGCTTGCTGTGTCCAGAACTCATCTCTCCTTTGCTGGTCATTGGAGACACTTACCAAGAGTTTGCAACCACCAAAGGGATGCTTTTTGTGACCCTTTAATGAATGCTTGGCACTCAATGCTCTGTGCTGGGATGGGGACAACCCTTCCTGCTGCAGCAGAGCAGCCAGGGTTCCTGGGTCTAAGCCCAGCTCCACCCTGGTGGCATTTGCATGAGCCACCCCATGCTGCATGGTTTCTTTCTTCATGCCAGATGAGCTGGGAATGCTGAGGAAGGAACCCCCAGAGTAGCCTTTTGCATGGACAGGGCTGCTGGCCCTGCAGCTGGGCTGGGGGGGATCCCCCGCCCGGGATGGAGTTATTGACACGGGCGCTACAGAAAACACTGCTGTGATTGTTCACACTAATGTTATTTAGCAGCAATATTTCCGTAATAAAAGAAATCAATGGGCAAGAGAAAAGACCTGTCCAGAGCTTTGATTTTCTTATTTTAATGGCATACTTATTTACTCCCACCAGCGTGCCCATCGGATTTTCATTACGCAGCCTTCGCTGTAAGTGGAGTGGTATTGATACGAGCTGCTGAGTTAGCGCCTTGCCGCGCAGGCCAGCTCGGGTGGGATTGCTCTTGTTCCCCAACAGGGCCCTGCCAAACCCCATGACACAGGCCTGGTGTGGGGTCAGGTGGGCCTGGCAGCATACAGGAACACACGTGTGCACACACAGAGCCTGCCCATATGTGTGCACACACACAAAACAGCCTGCTTGTCCATGAACACACAGGGGTGCACACCTGCTGCCATGTGCACTGCAGGCTGTGCACACACACAGGCGTGACACCCTAGTGTCACCTGCATGGGGACACACACACAGAGGAACAAAACTCTTCTGGCTACACCCATGCACACGTGTCCTACCTACACGTGCCCCAGCACTCACACACCTGCAGTTGCTCTGTATGGACAGATGCTTGATTGTCCAACCTATTTATATGTATGCCAGCCCCACCTGTTGTGCTCACACCCACCTGAAAACTATTCTGCCTATAGGCACACACACACATGCACGTGATGTGTCTGACAGCATGTGCACACCTATGTGTGTGTGTGTGCAAACCTCTCAAAACCACCCACTTTGTGTGGGTCCAACCATCCTCAGGGGACCACAGACTCAGCACTGCCACTGTCCCTCAAAAGGACAGAGTCCACTGAGCTCCGACATTGCCCGTGGAAGCAAGGGACCAAGCACCAGCCCAGGCTTTTGGTCACCAGTGACTGCAGTGGCGAGAGGAGTAACAGCACCATCTTCTGCCAATCCCCGGGAGCTGAGACAGGGCTGACCCTGCCCAGCACTGTACCCTCAGCTCCCAGGACCTTGAGTGGGATGATTACAGCTTCCCCAGGGACACCCAGCTGTCAGCAGAACTACTATGCTGGAGCTGGCCTTCACCATGACAGGGCTCTGCATGCTTTAGAGACTCTTCCAGAGACCCAAGTATGTGGGATGAACAACTTTATTACTGGTATCTCTTTTCAGGTAGCAAATTAAGAACTAGCCCGTGTGCAGGGCTGCTGGTCAGCAGAACGGGGACAGTCCAGGGAGCAGCAGGATCAACATGCTACAGGCCTGGGTGGCCAGGGACACACTTGCATGTTTGGCAGCAGAATGGAGGTGAAAGCCCTCCACCAAGCAGTGAGCTCACGCGGGTCTGACCACAGGGGTGCAAGCAGGGTGCACAGCTGGGTTTGGTTGGAGGATTACAGCACTCTCTTGGCAGCCGGGATCCCATGCCGGGAGCCAAGCAGAGTGGCTTTCCCCAGGGTGTCTCACATTTTGAGGGGCGAGATCCCATCCTGAGCTAGTACAGACATTTGGGCACTCAAGGACACTAGGTACGTGCATAGCCAAGAGGCCACACAGAATGGGGTCTCCATTAAGGCGACAGACGGTGGGTTCCCCCTTGGGGGGCACTGCCGGGAGAGGACTGCAGGGAAGCAACCCTCTTCCAGCCCCAGCCATCCCAAAGGGCAGATGACACACAGGGGAGCGGGGGGCCCTCCAGCACAGAAGCCGGGCATCCCCCCACTGCCAGGGGGTCTCAGCACTGATCCTGCCCTGTGCCAGGGCGACACTGTGTGCTGCCAACCCACATCAGCAGGGATGGAGCCACGGGAGATGCTGCCAGCTGGACAGAGCACTTTGCGCTGCCCGCAGTCCCGGCAGGCTTCCAGAGACATGGGGGACTTAGCGGCCGACCTCTGCAATGGGCGCTTTGGTCTGGTCTACGCTGTGCACCTTGCCCCGAGGGCAGCATCATTCTCCTGATGTCTCAGGAGCTGAGGAAATCTTTTGGGGCCCGGGGACAGCCAGCTCTAGCTTCTCTCCCACTGCATGCTGAGGGCACACAGGGGTGTTTGTACACTGCGAGGCCACTCCAGCCCTGAGGGATGGAAAAGCAGGACATGACTCCAATAGAAAGGAGGGACAGGCAGGTAGTAAAGAGAACTGATGTTCTGTGTTGCTGTGACTACCGAGGTCCCTCTGTCCTGGCACCCTGTTGGCCTGTGGGAAAAGGACAGAATGATTTGGGGAAGGCACAGGGGATCTCCTGCTGCCTCTGCTAGAACCTGGGCTCGGGGAGGAAGACAAAACGGCTGGGAGGAAAGGAGCCAACTGGGCTCAGCAGGGTGCCGTGGTGAGACGGGCTCAGCACCCAAAGGTGCTGAAGAAGGCATTTGCTTCCAGGAGCAGGCCCTTTGCGTAGACACGCAGGGTGTAGAAGAGGGTGACAAAGTCCTGAGTGCTGAAGAGGGTGTCAGCCAGGGCGAAGGTGAGTGTGGAGGGGATGAAGCCCCGGCCGTACTCCACCATCCAGGTGCCCGCACTCCACTGCACTGACGTGGCCTCTCCTGCCTGGTGCACAATGGTGTCCCCTGCCAAAACACACAACCAAGCACGGCTTCAAGTGGCTGCCCCATATCAGGCCCAAATGGGAGACAAGAGATTAGGGCATGCAGGATTGAGCCTTCCAACCGCACCCCAGCCCTTCCTCCCTTTTCTCTTACTGCCACCCACTCAGATGCTGGGATGTGCCACTGGGGACCCAAATTGCTCTGTTCTGAGCTCTTGGCTTCTGTCAGCTCAAAGGGTGGGCCTCTACGACAGCAAGTGGCTGTGCCCCAAAGACATGGACGCAGCCCACAGGTCACCATACTGTTGCACTTACCTGGATAGTAGATCTCACTTCTGGTGGTCCCCTCCTTCCATTGCCGGAATGTCCCCGAGATGACAGTGTCAGAAATATCTGCCCAGTAACGACCTGTGGGGGAACAGACAACACTGGCTCAAGAGTCTCCTTGCCAGTGACAGCACAGGAGCCCAGGTCTGAATCATGGAGCAGGGGGGTCAGGATGGCACCCCCAGTGCCTCAATACACCAAGAAGTACCAACAGCTCTGGTACCCTCATTGTCTGTGTGAAGAGGCATATACCAACCAGCCAGGGCTGCTGGTGTTCTTAAGCGCCATCATTTCCAACTTCTTTGGCATTTGCTCCCTCCTGAAGCACTGGGAGATGAGATACCTGCCATTGCCTGCCAGCTGGATGCAGAGTCCTGGCCACATAGCATGTCACACACAGGGACCTGCAAATGCTGCAGGACACCATGGGGGCTGGTTCCTTTGCAGGGAGTGTCTTGCCAGCACCATTCACCCCATACAAGTAGTGAACTAGTGGACTCCCTGTGCTGGGTGTATCATGGCCCACTGCACATCAAAGAGTGGATTAGAAATAGCTCAGAGAACTCCCCTGCCCAGCAGCCAGGTCCCCCTGCTTACCCGAGTGTCCCCCGGTGTCGACAGCTGTCCCGAAGAGCAGCACGTACTCAGTGAGTGAGGCATGGAGCAGGCACATGGAGCCCATCCACCCGCCTGCATTCACGAACACCCACTGCAGGTCCTCATCTGGCAGGATGTGGCCTGGGTGCTTCTTTCGCAGCTCCACAATGATCTTGGAGAAAGCCAGCTCATGGTCCAGCCCTGCAGCACCCAGGTTCACTTTAAGTCCCTGGCACAGAAAAAGCTCAGCCAACCACCCCCCCCACATCCCCTGCAAAGCCACAGGGTCTCAGCACTCCCCTTGGAGAGGTCTGCCTAGGGAAGATATTTCTTCTCTCCAGCTCAGCTCCTGTTGACCCAGCTCCACCACCTCCCTGAATTGTGATGTAGGATAAGCATCACTGAGTGCTCCAGTCCGACAGCCCATCCCAGGTGCTGGGCAATATGGGAGACCCAAGCAAGGTGACAGTGCCCCTGTCCTGGTGACATGCAGCCCCGACCAAATTCCCTGTGCCCTATGGGGACAGCCGTCTACTGAAGCTCCAGGCCTGACCCACCTGGGGCTTCAGCCCCAGCTAGGTTGGATGATGACGCCGCCCTGGTCCCCGTTCCTCCCTTGCTCCAGTCCCATTTTCCATCCCGCTTCCCCCGCGTTCCCTGTTGCTGTTCCCCGGTACCGATCCCCTCCCTGTCCCAGTCTTGCTGCCCAGGCCCAGCTCCCTGCCCTCCCTGACCCGGGCCCCATTTCCCCCATGATCCCGGCCCCCCTGTACCGGACTCTCCCCGGTCTTTCGTCCCCGCTACGGCTCCCCCTTCTAGCCCAGGCCGCGGCTCCCCCGACACGTCCCCGGCTCCTCTCTCCATCCCCAACCTCTTGCCTATCCCCATTTCCACCCCCATCCCTCCTCGGCCCCGCTCCCCGCCGCCCCTCCGCGTCCCCACGGGCGGCGCGTACCCGCGTGGTGCCGGGCGAGCTGTGCGATCTCGGCGGGGGTGAACTCGTAGCGCTTGGCCGCCAGCCACCCGCGCAGCCCCTGCAGCACCAGCGCCAGAGCGCCCAGCGCCAGCCCGACCCGCAGCGCCCGCCGCCCCCACGCCGCGCCCATCCCGCGCTCCGCCGCCCCCGGCACCGGGACCGGGCACCGG